>JAUMHD010030703.1:0-24312 GCA_032359135.1 Ulvella scutata | reverse complement strand
TGGGAAAGACTTTCGTGATGGTGCTGTTGTGCCATTCGAGTGAAGTGGTGGATGTTTTGTGTTAGTTGCTTTTGGCTCTTTGGGTGCATGCCTATTCAATACCTTTCCGGTTTGTAAAAGGGGGCCGTAGTGTTTACCCCCCGAACTCCAGGTTCTGGTGCTTCGCGCTTTGCAAACCGGCGCCGTACAAAACTCGTCGGTCCCGCTCCTGGCCAGTCGCGAAGTTGCGACATGCCTTTGCTCTGAAGCCAATTCTTGTGCGTTGTGACATGCACACTGGAAGAATGAGGTGTCCATGATTGCTTTGCTTCACAGATGCGTCTCAAACCGTTTGATGTTCGTGTGTATATATTACAGTTCACGATCAATAGTCGTGGTACTCCCGGCCTGGTATGGTCGACAGGTTCTGTTGCTCACCAGGCACTCATGCCTCGTTTGTTCCGGACGTCTGCAGAATGTTCCGATCCTCCATGTACATGCATACTCCACTATGGAACATTCTGTGTCGACGTTCGGTTCGGCTTCTTCGGTTCGGATGAAGAGCCATGTATACCACAATGATCATCATACATATTATAGAAATATGTCTCAGCGCAACATCACTGGGATGGGAAAGAGAAGGACGGCAGTTCTTATCGTCTGGGTTGGAATCTGGGGACCCTGCAGCGCAGTTGGCGGGGATCAACATCTGCCCACACCAGCTGGTGCAGCAGGTACAGTTTTCTTCTGTACCTGCTGCTGCGGCCAGATGTTGATCCCCATGGCTGCGCTGCAGCTGACCCAGATCCCGACCCAGGTGATTCTGAACGACTATCTATAGCGCCCATGCCCCTTCCGAGCACATTAACTGATTCGGTTTCACATCAGAGAAAATATTTAAAATGTTTTTGATTTTTTTTAGTGTTTCGATTGCAATCTGTTTCGATTGCAATCTGTGCTTCCGTTTCCTTCTGGGGTTGTTCGCGCGTGTCCATCGTGGCTGCTCCACCGCGCAGTTGTAGTCTAGCTCACGTTACCAGTTTCTTGTAGCTGCAGGGAAAGTCCAGGGAAGTCGTGCGGACGAAGGTTATGGACTGTCCGCAGATGCGGCAGGTGTGAGTTCACATTCTGTAGGTCGTTCCCAGCTGTTCTTGTACAATCGTTCATTCGTCTCACCTTATGTTTGCACTCTCTGCTTCCTTTGTGTCACCGTGTACCTGTGCACGCTTGTCGATCGCAACTGCTCCTCGAGCAGCAGTATGCTCACACGCAGACTGTCTTGCAGACATGCAAAGTGTGTACGCTCTCTTGGACACCAAGCAAGCTTTCAAGATTATAAAGCTTGAGAGTGCGGAGCCGGCAGCACGGCAGCTCTTGCTTCAGTTCAGGCGCACAGAGGACGATCAAGCTTGAAAAGTCCTCATAAGAAAGCTCACTGAGCTATTGCAAGAAATAGATGCGTCCCAGGAAGCCCCGCCTCCTGCAACACAGACTGGTGCGGAATAGCATCCTCCTCTCAGTTGACTTCGTTAAAACAAAACCGTCATGCAAACCCCGAAGGCAGCCGTCGCCCACACACATAGACAGATTTGCGATAGGTCAGTTCAAGTGTAGCGCAAGTGTTTGGCGCAACGTTTGCAGCGATTGTTTTGGAGCACTCAAGGTTGGATGTTTCCGGAAACGCTGGTTGCACATTTCGCTTCCATACTCTACCCGTATGTGTGTAAAATAAGAACAGTATGGCGTTGCAAGGGTTTGGAAGCATTTGCACATCGGGCAGTAGCGTTTCCAGGCAACGGCTGCATCAAGTCTGGAAGCGCTACTTCCCGACCGGCAAACGTCTGCACTAGCTATTAAATCGCTTCCTTACTGTCTGCATCCTGTGATATTGCCCATTTGAGCCAGTGCCGTGAGGTTTGTTTTGTGTTTTTTCAACAAGCGATCACGCTAGGAGCACTTGCACAAGACCTGTCTTCGCTTTGCCTTCCACAGCACACAGGAAGTGTGCCATGCCTCTTTGTAGTAAACATCTGTTCGCTGCATGCGCCGCGGCAACTGATGCCGACGCCCAGACACATAGACAGCCCACTGTCGCCCTGACTTGAAAGACAAACTAAGCGTGTTCACTCCTCCCGTTTGGGGGGGGGGGGTGCAGGGCCAGTGCATTGGCCAGTAGCGCCCTGCCTCAGCTTAGACATTATGCGTGTTCACTCCTCCAACCGTGCTTGTGTGCAGATTCTACCTGGAGATTCGTATTATTGAAGGCTCTAGTTAACCACGACGACCAGCCCTCCAGCGTTAACTCGATCCTTCGATAGTACGAATTTATGCATGGGCCAGAGCGCTGTTCGCCGGGGCACTCGTAATGGAGAGGGGGATGGAGAGGCCTGGTCTGTACATCGGCCTCATTGAATCAGCCTCATTGAACCTCACCCTGCCGATGTATGGAGCAGGCCTCTCCATCCCCCTCTCCAGTACCAGGCCGCTCCATACATTAGCAGTGTGGGGTTCAGGGAGCTAGGCACCCGGGTCAAGGAGGGCTTGACCAGGTTGCCGAGCCCTGCTTGACCAGGGTGCCCAGTTCGGTGAAGCCTACGCTGCTTACGTTTGGAGCAGCCCTCTGCAGCCCATCCCTGTTCATAGATTGGCACCGGTACCCTAGGAGGGCCTGACTGAGGACGGGGCAAGTGTGCTTTGGTGGCCGTTCCACCGCTCGCGTGGGTAGCTCATTGCAGTTTCTTGAATTGTAGACAGATGTAAGGATGTACTGTCATGAAACTTGCATCGACAGTGGTGCAGTTCTAAAGCACGGGGCTTGCGAAGTTGGAGCGTGTAAGAGTATGGATGTGATGTCAAAGATGGATTTTCTAGGATCGACCACACGTAAGAGCGCGTTGCAACGCACTCTTACGTGTGGTCGTAACAGCATCTTGTTGTGTTGCACCTCCTTGAGTTGCACTACGTTGAGTTGCAATTGCAGGCGAAGCGTAGTGCAACTCAAGGAGGTGTACACAACAAGATGCTGTTAGTTGCAACGACTCATCCAAATGAGGGCGTATCTTCCAGTTCAAACCTTTTATGAGACTGATTCAGTGCTCCCTTACATCCACATCGCAGCCTGTGTGAAGCGTGTTGGCAAGCGTTTGAGCGCAACTGTGGCTTCTGTGAGTTTTGTATTCGTATGCATGCTTCACGCCCGAAATTTTTCTTTTTGCTCCTACCTAGCAACAACATAGAGCATCTGAAACCAACCAACATTAAGCATGCAAAAGCCATCTGCGGCCACTGCGGTCGCCCGTGCCCCCCTTCCCATATTTCGGCTCCCAAATCTCCGAGCACCGCCTCCCTCCGCATAGCCCCCCCGCCCGCAGCCCCTCGGTCTCGCGTCCCCGCCGACACCCACTGCCCGCGCACCCCCCCCCATCATTCGGCGCCCCTGTTCCTTCCCCCTGCTACCGCATGACGAGCCCATCCCCCCCCCCCCCCTCCCCACCCTCCACTCTCCTGCGCCTCGCTCCACCACCTCGATCGCTCTTCCTCCACCAGTGTCCTGTTCCTCTCGCCCCCTCCCTCCTCCTCGCTGTTCCCCACCCGTGCGTCCTGCGCCCCCCTCCTGACCCCGTGTCCCTTTCCCCTCCTGCCGCCAGCCCATGGCTGCTCGAGTTTCATCTCGTTGGTGCGCGAGCGCACCCAGACGACCGCAACCCCCATATCTCAGGCTCATGATGTTGACACGGGACGTCGATTCAATGGAAACACAGCTAGACTGTTGTGTTGGTGGTCGCACGTCTGCGCGTCACCGAGCTTTGCTGCTGCGCCATCCGCACAAGCAGCCGTGTTGTTACATAAGCGCGCACGCAGGGGTATAGGAGATGTCGAGGACCATCTCCCGCAAAGCTGAATGAATCTTATGAATGCATCTGATGATGATTCGACGAGTTGATGAGTTGAACTGATCTGGAGACATTGCCTTTCCTTTAAATGTCGCCTTTAAATGTCGGCTTTCCCCTGAAATGTCGCCTTTGAATGTGGCCTTTCCTTTAAATGTCGCCACGCTCCCGGACGCCTGTGTCAGAGGAAGCGCCTGTTCCTGCGAACAAATCAGACCGTTGGTATTCCTTACAAACCGGAAAGGTAGTGAATAGGCAGGAACCCAAATAGCCAAAAGCAACAAACACAAAACATCCACCACAGACCGTTAGTAACATAGGCTCGGAATGTTCTGTATGATGGGGGCATGGCTTGGAACTGGGGGCATTCCCGGTTATTATTATTATTCCTGGTTTCTTTATTGTGCACCTGTGGCCATTGAAGACGTCCGCTGACAGAACTTCTGATCACCAAAGTCGTGGATCAATGCGGACGTCCGCATTGATCAACGACTTTGGTGATCAAAAGTTCTGTGCTCGCCAGAGTCGCTTCATTTGTCAGGTGACACACGCAAAAAAAATAGTCCCATATAATTAGGATTGTTCTATTTAACTAAGCGACACTGGTGATCAGTGATCAGAACAGGCCGGAGTCTCACACCCTGAGATTGTAGGTGCAGATGAAACTCACAACATGACTGTTCCGCGGAAGTCAGCGCTGCGCGGGCACACTTTTAAAGAATATATCAGATTCATGGCTGATTTGAGCGGATAATGAATTCGCTGGCTGTTAGGTACATAATCTGCACCCCTTTACTGTTTTGAACAAACATAAACCCTGGTTCGAACCGGTTTGGAATGTCTATCCCTGGTTCGATTAATTTTATGCTATATATAGTACTTCTGGGCGCTGCTCCAGAAGGCTGAGTGTAGTGGGATGACCGCCAGGGGTATCGTTTCGGACAACTTTTCAGCCACTTGCAGCCAAATGAAGTAACTTTTGTCGTGATCACCCCGGACAGTCGTGAATTGTTACAGGTAACACACCCCAAAATCAACACTTTACATTATTTCGCTGACATAATTAGTCTTTCCCCATTCCTTCACTATACCCCTGGTGGGATGACCACTACCAGTTGCCGTCGCCTGCAGGGGTATACTTAAGGAATGGGGAAAGACTAATTATGTCAGCGAAATGATTTAAAGTAAGCTGTTTGGGGGCTATTACATGCAACAATTAACGATTTTCCGGGGTGGCCACGATAGAAGTTACGTAATTGGGCTGACACTGGCTGACTAGTTGTCACTAACGATCCCCCTGGTCGCCTGTTGTGCAGAGGCAGGAGGTGGCGCTGAGAATATGTAGATATAGAGCGTATGTATCCTGCAGACTGCTGCAGTACCAGGTGGGCAGCTCATGCATCATGAGGTGCCCTCTCATGAGAGTGCCCTCTCATGTGATCTCAGATTAGCATCGCTTGCTGTATCGCATGAAGCAGAATACAGTAAGCTTGATACATGAAGCAGGATCCTGTCAGAGCAAAGCATGTGAAGGGAAGCTTGCATGTTGTTGCTAGCTTCGTCTGCTGGGCAACGTGTGGACGTCCTTGTTCTTCCAAATATAGACACTGACGATCATATCACGATACATGGGCATTTTTGCCACGTTGGACTGAACAGTTGTCACGTCTTAATTCTATTCTGTTGTTGAGCAACAGTTACAGAATTTGAAACCCGATCGCACATGTTCTCTAGATACTCCGAACCAGGTTCTGGTTGCAGAGAGCGTACCACATGGCAGATTATCCTGGAATAGCCAAGAAGTATACCACTAAGTCTGGCATGGTACACAGTACATGTAAGTATTGCACAATACATGTGGAACAAGACTTTTTCATGGAGCACCTGAGCACCACAGAACGATAGTTGCAAGAAACCATTCAAATGTGCATTCGTAGCAAAAGCGCACTTATGAGCCATTATGACGCATTCTGTTCGAGCCACTGCCAGTTGTGTGCTAGTCGCCCTTCAGAAGGTTCACCAGATCTTGTCAGCCAGGTGAGTGAGTATCGCTGCTTGTATCGACAGACAGGGCCACCGTAATACCCTTGCAACGATTCACCGTGGCCAGAAAAGTATTATGAGAGCTCCAGCCAGAGCTACTGAACCGCCAGCAACATCACCCATGTCTGGCTTCACTCCATCCAGCCACCACGCTGCAAGGAAGGAAAGCATGATGAAGAATCCACCATAAACTGCATACACTCTGCCAAACGAATCTGTGGGCTGCAGCGTAGGAATAAAGCCATACGCGATCAACGTGATGCTGCCAACGGCTCCCCACCACCAAGGTCTGCTCTCACGAACACATCCCCAAACCAACCAACCACCGCCTATTTCGGCAAATCCTGCTGCTACAAAGACTATAATTGTCTGAAGTATTAGCCCTGCAGTCCATCTGAACTGCTCACTGGTCACTTCAAATTCCTGCTCCAATGTATGCACTGTGTCGTTCATCTCCACAGAAACGTAGGCTGGACCAGCAACCGCCGTGTTGCAGCATTAAAACATCTTAAACGGCACCCTAGTCAACTGGCACGAACCGTTTGCTCTCGATTCTCGTGTTACCTGTACGGTGTCCGAATGTGGGCAAACCAGCGCGTAATTGCCAGTGTGAGACAGAGTCACTGTATAGCATACGGCGAACTGTCTGGATAGTGTTCTATCGACATCCAGTGGGCCGATATGTGTGCTTTGGGTGCAAAATTCAGTTTTGTGCAGGTCGGGCAAATCGCACCATGCACCGCCGTGGCATGCACATTGGTGTACGGCCGCTATTAAATGTTAAACAAGACATGAAGCTTGCCTTTTCTTCTTATGGGCATTGATCTTCAACTGCGAGAATCCTGCATCCCAGCTTCGGCAGTCTCGTTCTGTAGGCGCATGTTTGTACTCCATCCTTCATGGTACACTGCAGTGCACCGTCGCTAATACACTCTAGTGCAAGGCTTCTGATCGTCTTCAAGCGCACTGGCGGACGAGCGTGGCTGAAGCCCTGGGGCTACACAGGCCTGACCCAGCATCAGAAGTCCAGGAGGAGGCGCAAGGAGAAGCGCGCAGCTGCGAACCGAGCGGTGCTGCTAGAGTCAAAGGCGTCGCATTGGGAGTATATCAAGGAGACAGGGCAGGTTCCTCATTGGGGCTTGTCTAACGAGCAGGTTCGGCAGGCGAAGCTCGACGCAAAGAGGCGCTGGCTTCTCTGGAGAGCCACGGCTTCAAAATATCTACCAGACTTGTTGTTTATTCAAGATCTTATTCAGCTGGAGGAGTCTCGTAGTACACAAGCGTGAGTCACAGGAATCATGGGAGGACAGGTGTCTAGAGTAGCTAGTCGGGCTGCAGTTCAGCTGAGACCTGCCCAAGAGGCCCTTGATTCTCTGCAGCATCTGCCAGCCAATTCAGCGGTTCGCAGAGACGCTGAGGCAGCAATTGAGATGGAGAAAAAGAGGATTGAGCTCGAGACGACTGATGTACCTCTAGAGGAGCTGAGTGGCAAGGATGAGGACACAGTGTCCCTCATGAAGAGTGCTATGAGGACTCCGGCTGGCGAGATCAAGTATACGGAGCATGTGTTACCTCTGACAGAAGAAACACAGATGCTGCAGGAAATGGTGTCTCAGGTGCTGTTCTGTGCACCTCTTGTTCCAGGGTACTTTGAAGTTTTACTGGCCTATCATCCCAGCTCATTCTTCTCTGTGTTGCCGTGGTGTCTCCTTATATCTATCATGTCCCCGACAGCTATGATCACACCACCAACTGTAGCCTTTCTGAGCTTTGGAACTTCATGAAAGATTTTATTGGACTACACACACCCAGTTATGTTAGGCTTATAGGCACCTCTCCAGCATTTGGCGTGCTCCATTGCAAAACCACTGTGGCATAACCTTTTCTCTACTTAGTCATCTACTTACTCTTTCCTTTGGGAACAAGCATTGCCTAGGGAACACAGGGGAACAGAATCTATGAACTGAGCAGCTGCAGGGAGACATCTGTAAACTGACCAACAGGTGCCGTGGCTTCCACACATGACTGTAGGCGACATATGTGCAGGTCAAGACAGAGCAGACCTCCACAGATAAGGTGTATGCAGCCAGGCACGCATCTGAGGAGGAGGGAGCAGGCAGGGTGAACCACGAACAGTTCTTTGACATAATGAAGCATATTCAGAGCAACCGAGGCTCCGAACATGTCCTTCAGCAGCTAGCAGTTCAGTACTCCTGTGATGCGGAGCTACTGAAGGACGTTGCGGCACACTACAGCCTTCCTAGGGTCTTGACTCAGGCCTTTGGGGAAGACTTTGTGCGAACTGCCAAGTGGCAGTAGGTTGAAGTGAGGAGGACTTTGTGCGAACTGCCAAGTGGCAGTAGGTTGCAGTGAGGAGGTAATCAGCATGTCTATCCCTATGAGATACTGGGTCAGCACAGGCACAGTTTTATTCTCCCCCGGAGGAGTAGTATGTGTGTGTGGGAGTTGGAGAGCTGGTTTGCTGCTCTCACCCACACTGTGGGTGAGAGCAGCCTTGTGGGGGTTTTTTGTGGTCACGCGGCTGGATTCATAATGCAGAGTGGTGTATGGTGGGTAGCAGGTAGTGCTGGGTTGGGGGAAAGGCGGTATGGGGGAGCCGGTGACAGCTTTGGATGAGAGCTACATCGATATCTAGTGGCGTAGCATTCGAGCGCACAAAGTGCATAGATCTAGTTTTTTCCCGTCATCTCCAAGGAGTAACCATGCAAGGAGGTAACCACTAGAAACAAGCTTCGGATGTGGGCGTTTGAATTGATGCTCAGGAAGTTGTCTGGGGCATAGTGTGGGTGCTCGATGATCTGGATGGGGTGGCAGGGTGCATCGTTTGGTTGAGCCAGGTTGGGGGACAAGGGCCATAGTGTGGGTGCTGCTTCACGTGAAAACTCATATTTTCAACCCTAGCAAGTCACAGGGCTCATTAATTCACACGTGCATTCGTGTATATTTATGCATGCGTCCTTGTTATTTGGAAATGAGCCCCAAATGTGTTTGCATCGACAGCGGCAACCACGAAAGGGTTCACCACCATAGAGCATCTGAAGCCAGCCAACAACGCAACCACCGCAACCAGCATACCCATGGAACGCCTACTGCTGAGTGTAAAACACGGCGATGCAACGAGCCCAAGTGTCATGATGTAGAGGCACTTGTATTTGGGTTGTTGCCACAGATGCTCTTATGTTTTTGCACGCTTCTTGCTTTGGTACTGCGCCACTGTTGATGTGAGCCCAAGGTCATGGGCTCGCACTGTAGAGCAGAATACCTGCCATACTGGGCACTCTGGTAGGGTCTACCTTGTGTGTTGTGTCCTTGTTCTTGCTTTGTGTTCAGTGGTTGCGTAGGAGATGCTCCTAGACCTAAGCGCTTTGTGTGCTAGTGTGCCATGTCACCATCAGTGTGCCATGTCACCATCAGTGATCAACAGTGTCGCTTCATTTGTCAGGTCACCACTAGCACTTAGTTAGATAGATCAATCCTGAAGATCTGGGAGTATGTTTTAGGTGTGTGACCTGACAAATGTTTATTGAGTCACCTAATATTGAACTGGCTAAATTCAGCACCGTAGCATACGCAGCCACGTAGCTATTGATGGCAGTGCGGCGTCAACCTTTGAGTGCTTCAAGTTGAAAACGCACAGCATGAAACAATATGTTTCTTGGTCCACAACAGGACGGAACCAGCCGCCAAAACTATGTGAGTTCGTGCTGACTACTGCTGGTGCAGTAAAAGAGCAGATCTGTTATCCAGCTGAGGGTTAAAACCACGCACCGGTCAAAGGTGTAAGCACATCTGCATGTTCCTTCCTATTCTAGTTCTCCGGTCCTGTCAATGTAATCTCTCTGTAAACATACTTCCACTGCTGCCCCGTACCTGCCCATAACACACATCCACAACCCTTAAAAAAGACCACTGATGTGACGTACATCCAGACCTTCCTGACTGGGCCAAACTAGAGCAGAGGTGAACACACCCCAAGTATCTCACTGCTGCAGCTGATTGCTTGGCTGACTTCAACTTCAGGGCATCATGGAAGATATCTTACGATACCACTGCACTGAACTGGATGCATCTCTGCATCTGCATCAACCTTGCATCAAGCTGGAAGCTTGCTAGTGGCAGAACTTTTGAAAGTTTTGCAGAAGACTCAGATAAAATATCGTATCATATCATCACCGTATTTCTTGGTAATGCAGCAGCACTTGGATTCTTAGATTGCGGCAGGAACATGGCTTCTGCTGCCCACTCTGCAGTTCTCGTCCATCTTGATCATTACCAATCGTAATCGCCTCTGCATGCACAACTACATGCAGAAGTACATGCAAACCAACATCTCTGATTCAACAAAGGATGCCACTATTGCATGGGGTACTCCCAGGAAATTGGGTTACCCACACGTACACTGGCAAGATTTATGCCACCGACGCCCTAGCTCCAGGTTGCGCTGCCAGCACAATCTACTACAATATATGATTATTCGTGCTCTTCTGGCGTTTCTTCGGTTCCCCGCAACCACACGCAGGCTAACTACAAAATTAAGCAACCGACACTATGCTGGTGCTTTTGGGCCAAAGTTTCGTTGCGTTGGACTAGGCAGTGGGTGGCTATCGTTAAGTTGCCCAACAATGGCCGGCGCTACGATTGGCAGACACCGCACCACCACCCATGTCCTAGCTAAATCAACTAACTAGCCCACAAAGGACAACGTACACCCATAAATGTGTTGAACATAGCCAGTCTACTTTAACCACTGGACATCTGAACTCAGGTGTCCAGTGGTTAAAATAGACTGGCTATGTTCAACAAAATGAACCTTCATTCGGCTGCACAATACAACTACAGACAGTGAGTGGCCTCAGGACAGGGTGTGGAAGCGACAGGGATCCAGCTGGAACCAGTGTATGAAATTTTTGAGTTTCGTTGAAGATGCTGAGGATGTGACTATGTATACTTGCTGATAATGCATGTGGATACTATGAATATGGATACTTGCTGATACTGTGTGGATACTATGAATATGATTACATCGATAGGACTAGAGAATCGAGATACTATGAACATGGATACTTGCTGATAATGCATTCCCTGTGGATGAAGGTGTCCCTTCATACAACAGTGACTGTTCCTACGCACCGCACTTTGAAGCCTCCTGTCTCACCGACAGGAAAGTAAGTGCATACGCTTCACTGCGTGCTTTTAGTCACGAGGTGTTTATTTTTCACCTCATTGGCAAGAACCAAAACTCGCTCATGCCTATTCACTACCTTTCCGGTTTGTAAGGTAGGCAAGAACCAAAACTTCCGGACGCAAAGAACATAAACCCCACCACTTCACTGTAATCGCACAACAGTACAACCCCGCAGACTCCATGTCTGCGCCCCTTGTCCCTTGTAGCCACCTGCTGTGCTCCCCCTCGCTTTGACGATGCAGGAAGATTACTAAGTATCCGGAATTACTAAGACTGGAACACATTCTGGGTACGGCAGTGATCCCTGACAAGTTTTCGTTTCAATACTTTTCAAGTCCTTTATACATTACCACAGGATTCACCCATAATACTTGCAATATTTAAATACCAGTGTGAGTCATTTGTGTACATGACCCAACTTCAGGAGCATGTGTACAAGAGACGCACATAAAAGCAAACAAAAGACATAGCGGGAACCAATCCAGAAGGATGTGATGGTTCTGTTATACCATTGTAGTAATCTTTGCTAGTGATGGATTTTTGTGTTCATTGCTTTAGGCTGGTTCGGCTCATGCCTATTCACTGCCTTTCCAGATTGCACACAGACCCTTTCCGGTTTAGCCCTGGTGTTTTATTTTCGCCCCGGGTAAGCAATGACCCCGGGCTGAAATAGAACAACTGGGTTTAAACAAAACCGGGGTGAAAATAAAAGAGCATGCCAGGGCATAGAGCCTCAGGGCATAGAGCCACAGGGCATAGAGCCCCAGGTCATAGAGCCTCACCTCTTCCCTTTCAACATCTGTTAGCTGCATGAGCACCTGCCGCTTCTCAACCTCGATGCGGTCTCCTACAGCAGCGAGATGATGGTCCTGCCGCACCGCCACCGCTCGCTGCTTTCGCTGCAGCTCTGAGACCTTGGAAACGAGGTAGGCGTGGCGCTGCGCCGCATACGCTGCATCTTCGCTGTAGTGTGCGTTGTTGGTGTCGAAGAGAGGCACTCGCGGGGCCCTGTTCGGGAACGCTAGCTGCATCGCCGCCTGCTTCTTCCTGCAGCTTCCAAAATGTTCTTACAAGCTGCACCGGCTGTACGAACAAAATAGCCCCCGCCCTAACCCCAGGAGGTGATGGGGGGGGGGGGGGGGGGGGCAATGGTGTAGACAGCGAGATGTGCGTAAAGTCACAGGCATAACTCCATAGAATGGCTCATGTACCAGCAGATCATAGACATGTACCAGAAAATCACAGACAGCAAGGTGAACCTCTCTGAAGGATCTCCTAAGAACTAAATTGAGATGTTTGTAATATTTGGGCAGATGGTGTGCAGTCGTTGCTGTTGTTGTTGCTGCTGTTGTTAGATAGAGTATGTTTGATAGACACACACCAGCGAAAACATCTCTGGCCTACATGAGCTTATCAAACCAGGTGAGGTACCAGTGCCATTAGCAGCAGTAGTTACATCAACAGGGCGTGGAGGAAGAAGATCACTTGCAGCAGTACATTTTGTGTTGGTTGCTTTTGGCTATTTGGGTTCATGCCTATTCAATACCTTTCTGAGTTGTAAAGTGGTAGTACATTTGGTGCCTGGTGATCGGCACGAAAATCAACCCGGGTACACCCTTTTGCAATTACAAACCGGAAAGGTAATGAATAGGCATGAACCCAAATAGCCAAAAGCAACCAACACAAAATGTACTGCTGCAAGTGATCTTCTTCCTCCACGCCCATGCAACCCGGGTACACCCATTAAAAACAAAAATAAAAACAAATTGGTACAGACAGAGTGCTGGGAAAGACTTTCGTGATGGTGCTGTTGTGCCATTCGAGTCAAGTGGTGGATGTTTTTGTGTAAGTTGATTTTGGCTATTTGGGTTCATGCCTATTTACTACCTTTCCGGTTTGTAAAAACAACAGACAGGGGTGAAGCGCACTGTAACCGAACGTGCCAAGGCTCCTCTATCCTCCCCAGGCCGAGAATCACACGCTGCTGTGCATCCAGGATCGTTGTGAGAGCTTTGCTGACGGGCATAGCGCTGAGTTCCGCATCTGAGGGTAATCGAACAGCGTCTTCATCATGCAGCCATGCCTCCTCGCTGTCTGCAGCCTCGGAATGGCCTTCAGTGATGTCCCCTGCAGTGCAGCTTCAAATTGATCCACACGCAAACAGAATTCTCTGCATTTTGGTCCATGTTATCCATGGCTTTCTGGGTTGATACCTATTCACTACCTTGCCGGTTTGGAACACCTCAAAGTCCTTGAAAGTTGACTGGCTTTCTGGCTTGGGAACGACGTTCGTGACGGTGCTGTTGTGCAACTCGAGTGGTGGTTCTTTTGTGATGGTTGCTTTATCCATTTGGGGTTTTGCCTTCTAAATACCTTTCCAGTTTGCAAACGCATTTCCGGTTCGCACAGAAACCCTGTAAATATACTCCGTCTATAGCTACTCTGTGAAGGTGCTGAGTCCATATTATCGTGGCTGGGAAAGTAATGTCATTTGATCAAATAGCACAGTCCCTGAAGTTTGAGAGATGTGGTGCGTGATGCAAGAATGCTATGGGATTTTAAATATCCGGGTCCTTGTCCATTACGCTTTGCCTGGCCCATTACTCTTAGATTACTCTTGCATTACGCTTTACCTGGCCGTGCCTTGCCCACTACACTTAGATACTCTTAGATCAAATAGCCAGATATGCAGATGGATGCACAGCACCTCTCCTTGAGTTCCTTGATGATGCAGGGCGTTTGAATCGGCGGGTGTCCCCCAAACCCCCCCCCTCCTCCACATGCTGCTGGCTGCCCTGACCACCCAACAGGCAGGCACCCCCCTGCTCACACATGCTTGCTAGCCGCACAAAGGTGCGGGGCTTCAGAGTCAAACAGAGGTCCGCAGAAGGGGTGATTTCTGTTTTGGGGGACATGATGCGGTGCCTCGCTGCTGTGTACCTGTCAAGCTTCTGAATGCGAAACTCTAGAGCATCCGCCTGAATGAAAGCGACGGTCTGCAGTCAGCGTGTATGGTGCAGGTGTAGTGCGGTATATGGTGCATTGTATGGTGCGGTGTGTAGTGCGGTATATGGTGCAGTGTGTAGTACAGTGTATGGTGCGGTATATGGTGCAGTGTGTGGTGCGGTATATGGTGCAGTTTTGGTGCAGTGTATAGTGCAGTGTGTGGTGCAGTACATGGTGCAGTACATGGTGCAGTATATGGTGCAGCTTTGGTGCAGTGTATGCTGCAGTGTATCGTGCAGTCATACCCTCCAATTTCAGTTGTTCATGACTGAGTATCTTACACCAATGTTACGATAACTGTAAACGTGCATGCACGGCCGGCCGCCAGCACGCATGTAGCCACAAGCCCAGCACATTGAAGTCCCCTAACGTGACATGAATCCAAGATCCAAGGTATCAGATTCGTGAAGGCGGCAGATCCTCATGCATCCTCAGTGCATCAGTGTCACTGTATTCATGAGGCTTTACAAACCGGAAGGGTAGTGAATAGGCATGAACCCACACATGAGGCAGGAATTCCATATACATGATGCACACAGGTGTTCTTGCTTGCCGTCTAGGCCAAATAGTAGTAACTGTGCTTGTCAACGTACAGTATGGTACCGTACAGTACCACATCACAACTGGCATTGTATGCACGTGCCATGCAATAGCGGCACTGGCTCAACATATGAATAAGTCATGCAGTGGAAACACTCGAGGGTCTTGAGCCAAGATGCATGCAGAAGCAAAGCAGAGCGAACAGAATGCGGAGAGATGCATGGTTTGCATGCATTCGCGCATGTACGCACCTGTAGACCCCATTTAGCATCCAGAGCATCGAGCGGCACTTTCATGCGGCGCCGCACGTGCAGGCGCGGTGAAGGTATGTTGTTGATTCTGTCTATGCATTTGTCCTTTCCAATCACCGCCATGGTAGCTGGTGGGGGTGGTGGCGGCGGGAACTTGAGTGCAGCGCTGAGCTCCTCATCTGAAACAAACTCGAAACTGTTCATTCCTGAGTACTTCACAACAACCCTGGCATCTCTTATTCCTTCGACAGTACCAGTATGACTGTGCTGCAGGGGTATAGGCATTGGAAACTTGTCAGCCAATGACAGACAAATTGAAAGAACCTCTGTCGTGTTCAACCGAGAAAAGCATGAATTGTTACATGTTACGACGCCCCAAAAAGAATACTGTAAACGCTTTCACTGACATAATTTGTCTTCTCTCATTCCTTAACTATATCCCTGCTGCACTGTTCGGAATGTAGCCGATCAACTATCGCTCTGGCTTCCCATAAAACAGACATATCCTGTTCCCTGACGAGCAACCTGATAAAGAGATGGACGTGAATCTCTGCAGACTGGTCGGTCTGGAGGTCATATTCCACGAACTCTTGAATGGTGATGCACACAGAAGTGGAGGGCAGCTGAGGCTTGTACCTCTCCAAGGGCTCATGCGAAAGAAACAGACCAAATGCATGGTGACAGCTTTCGTGGCATCTAGCTTAGCCATGTATAGCTTCCCTCAGTATGATGGTCATACTGAGGGAAGAGAGCACTTCGAGGAACGCATATGATTGTTTTGAGTCTGCTTGCGATGCTAACGGTTCTGACATCGGTGTTGCTCACACATTTGACCGCGAATCTAAAGAGTCATGTAGACTTGCGTGACTGTTACTTGCACTGTTGCTTGCATGAATATACATGTCTGGTTTCGTGCGGCTATGGAGCATGCATGCATGCATGCATGAATATGCATGGTGTCGATGCCCCGCTTAGGCGCCACTGCTTTTGTCTAAAGTTCCTGTATAAAACCAGTTATTTTCTGCTGATCCGTTGGCTTGCATCGCCAGGAGCCTGCTATTATACTATTTCGTGTGCTCGCTGTTGATATGACAGGGAGCAGTGGCAAGATATTACATGGAGCACCAGCAACGTCCCGAAATATGCAGCATATGTTTGTTGCAACAGAAATATGTCGAATTCCAGAGAGCGACATATAGAGAAGTTCAAAAAATGGCACTTTGTTCTCTATTGCTATGCCCTCTGCTTTTGAATATTGTCCCGCTGGCACACCAACAACAGTGCACGGTCCCCATGCCTAGCACAAGTGTGTAACACACACGACGAGAAACCAGATCATCTGCAGCGAGCAGTGGCAATACACCACACACCTTCTGGAGACTCGGTCTGGTTCTTATCTCTGGCGTGCACAAAGTACTTGCTGTTTGAGGTGTGGTTGGAATGCTTACGTTTCTGAAACGCTGTTGTGACACCAATTCTTCCTGCTCTTTCTGGGGACACAAGAGCTTTGACGTTTCCCCATCTGCTAGCAACGTGCTTCATGTTTACAGGATCGCCAATCACATTATTCAGTGCTTGCCTCGAGCTCGCTGGTTGGACTGATTTGTCACTGGAGAGCCCCATCATATCAACAATCGTCTCTATGACCCTAAATCCTGCAGCGCGCATCAACAGATTATGCTGCAAGCGTAAAATATAATGTGACGGAAAGAACCTCAGCTTTAAGACAACACATGCTCACTCCATCTGCTTGGATCAGCTGGATTGTCAATTTCATCAATGAAGCTTTGTGAAGTAGCAAAAAGTCACCATCACATGCCCACAGACAACATAATTATAGTCAACGACTTTAAGCTGGCCTGGAGCCTTAACCTATCTGCATTATGCACAGAGCCACGATCGCCAACCTGGTTCAAACCCTCCCATACCTTCATGCGACGCCTGAGCACAAGAACTACATAAACCATGAATGTTGATTCTCGATTATGGAATCAGGGGTTGGTTGGGGAGCGCACCGCTGCCATTGGTGGTTGGCTGATGTGAAAGTAGAGCGAGGGACCAAACAGAATGATATCGCAGAAAATTGTGCAATCAACCAATATATGAATATTGCTCTGGATGGCATGGCTCAAGTGCGTGTAGAGCGTGTGTACTTCTGATCTGCAGGAACGGTGGCAGTTGGGATATCCACTTGGATACGAAGCTACAGCACTCGCGAAGCAAAGGACGGAATATGCGCAGTCGACCAGGAATGTGCGATGCAAGGTCCTCTCTTGCGCGCAACAGCAGACCCGAGTACATAGTTGTGCTAAAAAACCCCAACTGTGAAACAGATTTGCACCAGTGTTCCACAGAGGATGGAAGCACTGCTAGTGCAGAACAACTGGCGTGTACGACGATATATGCAATGAAGCAGCACACTGTACTGACAGTGAAAACCCTCGTATCCGAAATTTCAGCCACTGGCAAGCATCTGGCAGGTGCATGGACAGGTTCGAGCTAAGTTGGCATGCGATGATTCGCTGGTACATGAGCCATGCTATGGAGTTAAGCCTGTAACTTTACACTACATGGACAGGTACCTACTTGGCACCAAAACAAGTATGCACAATGCAGACACACATAGCTCGCGGTTTTAACACAGCAGGAATCAACATGCACTGTTGCCAACAGGAAAATTGTTCGGTGGGATGCAGAACAGATGGAATCTATCAATTACAAAGAGTGTGACCTATGCGCTTTGTCTGCTACCGTACTGCGCCACTATCGATGGAACTTTAAAAGAAAGAGTGCATCCATGACATGACAGAATTGTGAAAACAGACTGGGAGCCACCGCCCACATGCTCGACACCATACACTCTCACTTTCCAGACACAGATGCGTGTCATCAACACCAAGATTCTCCCTCCAGGGCAGCAGATTATACAAGGACATCATCAAAACTACGACCTGCTTGGTTCCGCATGCCCTGTAGTGGTTCACTCTTTGTGACTCGCCCCCTTGGCGATGCTGACACACGCTTTGTGAAGTTCTTCCCACCTGCAACCATTCCAGCCTTCCCGCAGTTTTTCGAGATGCTGCCCTGCCCTGCCCACACGAGGAAGGGTGCCCTCACTGTGCTGATCAGCATGTAGTAGTCTCTGGCCCACCGCCCCGAGGGGCTCCTCTAGCTGCATAGTGCATGCCACACTAGCATGGAGCGTCAACAACGCCACAAAGAGGTCATCAGAAGCACACACTTTGTGTGCTTGCGAGCTCTGCCACTGGCGATGTAAACACAGAACGATCTGATTGGGTGCAACACGCAACAGTCGATGATACGCACACTTCTACGACCTGTGCTGCTGCTTGGTGCCAAGATGATCTACGTTGGTGCACTATCGATACACAAACACAGGGCAGGCTACCTGGGCAGCAAGCTTGTAAAGGTTGAAGAAAAGTGCAAAGGGTGCAGAAAGAATGGATAGTGAGGGTTGCCGGGGCAACAACTGAGAATCGTTGAGAAGCTTCTGCTGCTTTGAGTTAGAGGGAGATAGAGAGGCATAGAGAAAGCTTCTGCTGCTTTGAGATTGAGAGGCACATCTCTTGCACAGGGGGCGACGAGAGACCGCAGCAGAACGTGGGAATCATTGAGAAGCTTCTTCTGCTTGGAGATTGAGAGAGAGAGCGAGAGAGCTTCTGCTGCTTTGAGATTGAGAGAGAGCGAGAGAGAGAGAGAGAGCTTCTGCTGCTTCGAAACTGAGAAGAGCTCAACCGCAATCGACGAGAGACCTCGTCAGAAGCTAAGAATCATTGAGAAGCTTCTTCTGCGGGAACTCCCACAGCAGGCTCAACTGCAATGGCCTCCACCGCTTTGACCTCCTCAGCTGTGCCGCTTTCGACCGTTTGTTGCCTCCCGGAATTCAAATTCAAATCCTGGGTCGCAGCAACAGCTGGATTTGCATTCTCAATACCAGGCGTGCTGCCAGCCGTACCCTCCTGCGGCCCCATCTCTCCCGGCTTAGGGCTAGGGTTCGGAGGCGTTGTGGCTACAGGGGTCTCCAGAGAAGATATCGGCGCCATAACTTCCGCTACCGAAGCTTCAAAGTCCCGCGTCGAAGTCTTGAGCATCTTTATCACCCCTTTGACAGCTGTACTATTCTCAAGCGCAAGCACCCAGACCCCATCCCCCAACTGGTGCGCTTTAGAGCTCAAAGAAAACGGCATCCCTTGCTGCCGAGACGCCGCAACAGCCTCCAGAAGCATATTTACAGTGGGCCGTACGCACGCCTGTAGCCACTTCTGGTGCTGGTCGTGCGCTTCGGCCGCAGTGGCCAGGAGCGGCGCTGCAGAGAGCACGTGGCCGGCGCCTACGGTGTTCTGTGCTGGCGCGAGCAGCACGGCATGCGGAGACACACATCCTAGGGGCTGCCCGTGACTGTTTGGGGTGATCACGGTTAACAACGCGTGTCGTTCGTCTCCCCTACGGAATGAAACCCTACAGGGGTGCGCCTGCACCGCGGCTATCGAAACCAGCGCTCCCTCGGTGATGGTTGCTGAGTCAGCGTGGAACGGCAGCAGTGGTGGCTCAGGGGGCACCGTTGAGGTGTGGAGAAGCGCTCTGATCTGCATGGGCAGGAATTGGGGTTTAAAACCAGGAAAGATGGTGCATGAGCAGGGGCTGTATTGCAGGCACTTCAATTGGTATATGAAATCGGGTTTACTGCGTCGATGTATGACGGTTGGAACGGATGTTATGCATTGGGACTTGATTTTGCACAGGTTGTAGGCACAGCACGGCATAGCACTAAACGCAGAAGGACAGAGAACATCATAGCGCACAGCACAGCACGGCATAGCACTGAACGCAGAAGGACAGAGAACATCATAGCGCACAGCACAGCACGGCACGGCATAGCACTGAACGCAGCAGGACAGAGAACATCATAGCGCACAGCACAGCACGGCACAGCATAGCACTGAACGCAGAAGGACAGAGAACATCATAGCGCACAGCACAGCACAGCACGGCACAGCATTGCACCGAACGGAGCAGGGCAGAGAACAGCATAGCACAGCACAGCACAGAACAAAGCATAGCATAACACAGCAGGCAAGCGTCGTACCTGAACAAGCGAGCAAACCCGAGACACTGTGGCCAAGGCGGCGACAGCCGCAATCGCACAGGGGTCAAGAGGCCTGTGAGTATTCGGCCGTGTGGCTGTGGGGGGGGTGATGAACTGCAACAGATCCGAGGCTTGGCATCTCAACGCTCCGCGAGTGGCTACAGGCCTCAACCGCTTCCACTCGGCATGCGTAAGCGGCAGAAGCGCGTCTGCCCAAACCCCAGTTAGGTCTTTTCGAAGCTTCTGGCATGCATTTGCGACGGCGCTGCGCAGGAGAGATGCCACGTCGTCCGGTAGCTGCGCCGCTGCGTCCCCGTTGACACCTGTAGCCACCCCCCCGGGTATGTACTGATTGCTGGTGTTGTTGCCAGCGCGTAGGGGGCTGCTGGTGCCTGTGTCAGGTGGGGCACCTGCAGTGCATCCAGACATACGAATTGCGAATGGCCTCTGCACTCCCTTACAAACCGGAAAGGTATTGAATAGGCATGAACCCAAATAGCCAAAAGCAACTAACACAAAACATCCACCACTTCACTCGAATGGCCTCTGCATTGAACGTCGGTAAAAAAAATTGTGCGCAGGACTCTGTACGGCAAAAACTTGACAAACCGGAAATGTAGTGAATACGCATGAACCCAAAAATCGAAAGACTCCTTAAAAAGCACCCTAATTATTCCGGCCCAGGCTGATAAATCGCCGCTAAAAGCACGCCAACCCTGCGCAGCGCATGCAAGGGGGGATCCGAGAGTGTGCCACTGGAGGGAGCCCCAAGGGAGGAGGGGGGGGGTGGAAGGGGGACCCCCCCTCCCACCACAACCCTGCGCACGCATGCAAGGGACGCCGGATGCACACCTGAGGCTGCGCCACTACTGGAGACCCCCAAGCCACCGGCACAGGGCCCCGGAAGCATCTGTGACAGGAGCCAGCCGGCCGCGGCTACTGCGGGTGCAGGCAAGTCCGCCCGAGTGAGCAGCTTTAGTAATGCGTCCGAGATCTCATGGCGGTGGACTGCGGCGATGCGGCGTGTTGCACCCTCTCCTGCTGGCCTCATTCGGTTAGTCACCTGCATCCGTGTTTCGACGCTGGAGGTCGACGCTTGCGTGGTGGGAGATCTCAGATGCCAGGGATTTCAGAATTTCAATGATCTGAAAACCAGTGTTGCACACCTTACGAATTTCGCAATTACGGAATTTTCGTAATTACGTGTAGTTACCTGTAATTACGTGTACACACCAAACGTAAGGAGGCAATCAGCTGCACTCAGGAATTCGTGTGGCAGACTTCATTCTCTATGCAACACTTACGTATTTCGTAATTACGTTCCCAGAAAAAGTTTCGTAATCATTTCGTAATTACGTTCCCATAAAAAAACGTAATGGTGCAACACTGCTGAAAACACGGGGATGAGAGAATCCTGTTCACTACCTTTCCTGGTTGAAAGGTGGGCTTGGGGATGAGAGAAGAATGCTGGGGATGTGGGAATGAATGGTAGTGATCGGAAAACGTAGGGATGCGTTGATCTTGTGGAAAATGCAGTGATTCTAGCACATGGGGATGCGAGAATGCTGGGGATGTGTGGAGCAAGTTAACAAACCGGAAAGGTAGTGACTAGGCATGAACTCAATACCCAAGTCAACTAACACACAATATCCACCACTTCACTTGAATGGCACAATATCACCATCACGAAAGTCTTCCCCCAGTGCTCTTAGCTAAACTGCGATAGTAATAACGAACCACAAGGGCACGACCACGAGCCAGGGTACAACTGAGATAGTGTCTAGTACTGTGGATCAAGTAGAGTTGAGAAGCTGCTGATTCGTGCACCGCCTGAGCATTTGGATGCTCTATGTCGGGCGGAAAGTGGCGCACGAACAGCCAAGACAAGAACAACAACCACAACGTGACGAGAAACAACAAGCACAACAACACTAATAATGGAACAATACGACAAGAACAACACGAACAACAACAAGGACACGAACAGCAAGAACATGAACAACAACAGCAGCAGCAGCAGCAGCAGCAACAAAAACATGACGAGAAACAACAAAAACGACAAGAAAACCAGACAATGACAACGAGAGCAGCAAAACAGAGAAAGGACATGAACCCACACAGCTGCGTGCAGCACAGTTTCACCCTCGAGGGATTCATTGGAGTGAGGATCTGACGGCAGATACAAAATAAAATGATAAGGAAGCCTTTTAGAATCGAGAACAGCACGTACCACAGAGCGAACCAGATCGTCCACTAGAACGTCTGAGGCCATGGACAGCGCCGCGGACACCCCAAAGGAGCTGCTATGTGCGATGGAAGGCCTCGGTGACAGCTGCTGTCGTGAGGAGCCCTGAATGCTGGCTATCGAGGCTGAGAACTCTGGCAGTGGCACACTCACTGACAGCTCCTCACTGAGTGGCGCTGTGATGCCCAGGGGGCCGGTGGCGCCTGCAGCAGGGGGGCATTATTTTGGGTGTACACTGTACACTGTTCAGTGTAGTCTCGATTCACGGAGCCAAAATGGTGCCTTCGGTTGAGGTATTTTTTCGGGAGTACAGTGCAGTCAGGATGACTCGCACCACGTTAACGTGTACTCGTGCTAACTCGCACGAGAACTGGCTGCATTAAACAACACGATCAAGCTGAAATGTGATGCGGTGACTCGTTCTCGTCTTAACTCAACTGCTTTTCTTGTGCACATAGGGGTAATCTAGGGGTAATCTAGTGCAGCAGTGCACATAGGGGTACGAGTTAATGTGACTCTACTGTATGTCTTTCTCAGTGGGCTGCTGCCTCAGTTTTGCCCTGGCTCGTGCGCTCGTGCACAGAGTGCTGTCCTTGCGGCTCGTGAGGTGAATTGCTTTGCCCCTGTGGGTACAGCCTCTGTGTCGTGGCTGTGATTGCCTCTGTGTTGTGTCTGTGGGTACATACTCTGTGTTGTGTCTGTGGGTACATACTATTTTCCTTTAGTGCTTGATCCGTCCGGGTTCCTTGCGGGACTGTGAGCGTGGTGGTGTATGTGCTCTGGTGGAGTACTCTGTCATTGCCGCTTACATCCTCCTGGTTGGTGCTGTTGTGGCTCACGATGCGGTCGCTGTTGGTGACCCTGTGTTTGCCTGCAACATCGTGCGGCGTTCCACGCAGCCTCTGTGTTTGCATTCCTGGTCCCGTGTGGCCCGGGGGTGCTTGTGCGTGTACCACCCCTTCGGGGGTGCTGAGGCCGAAGCCCTTCTTGGGTATGACGTGGTTCCCGATTATTTATTTTTCCCGACATTTCTTTTACTAGGAGGGTTGTGCCATTCGAGTGAAGTGGTGGATATAGTGTGTTAGTTGCTTTTGGCTATTTGGGTTCATGCCTATTCACTACCTTTCCGGTTTGTAAAAAGGTGGGTTGTTTTTTTCATGGGTGCTGTTTGGATGCGCTCAGGCCAGCACTACGGGCAAGGCTGATTTTATAAAATGGGGGACTGTAAGCGATTCGGCGGAATACTCTTTCAGGATGTAATTCGAATGATTTGGGTGCTTCGTAGATTGATCTTGCGTTCCATTTGGGTTCTTGCCCTTCCATTACATTCCAGGCCATTTTTGTCTGAGTTGCTTTCGGATATTTGGGTTCATGGCTATTCACTACCTTTCAGGTTTGTCAGATTTACACATTCCAGGCTCGTAACACACACACATCTTTTAGGATGAGTTACATAGCACAATTCAGCAATATCCGAGAACGGTGCCTTTATCAGGCATCGATAAACGTTCCAGGCCTCTGGTGATGAATAACGGGGGGAAAGACGACAACCACACCTCCTGTGTACGGCGTTAATGGGGCAGTGCCAGCAGCTGCGATGTCTCCAGTGGGGTCCAGCGCAAGGCCTAGCGCAGCAGCAAGCTCCGTGGGCAGCCTAGCGGCTGCAGCCGCAGCCAGCGCACGCACTGTCGCAGCCGCAGACATCGTGTCTGAGCTGCGAAGGCATGCCAGGACTGCGTCCCGGCACCGGGTGAGGCGCATGCCGCTCGCGCTGGCCAGGCTGCGGGTGCTGCCTATGCTGCCACTGTTGGCGAGCCGCCTGGACCGCGCCGCTGAGGAGTCGTCCCAGGGCTCACGGTCCTTGTGTGGGGTTACGGTTACGCTGACGGTGTCTGCTGTTTTGCCGGAGGCCCCGTCGGCGAGGTCGCCGGTGTCGGCGCCGTCGCCGGCTGCGGTGGCGGGGGGGGGGGCAGCGGCCGCTGCTGATCCACTGAATGCTTCTGTGGATGCAGTGATGGGCGGCCCGCCGGAAGTGGCTGGGGGTG
>JAUMHD010030692.1:0-24315 GCA_032359135.1 Ulvella scutata | reverse complement strand
TGTGTGTGTGTGTGTGTGTGTGTGTGTGTGTGTGTGTGTGTGTGTGTGTGTGAAAAAGTAGAAACCATAAGGTGACGATAGGTCTTGAACCAGTGATCACTCGGCCCGCAGGCACAAATCCTAAGTACACACACAAATTGTGACACAATCAATCAGCAAGCACAGGCACATCCATGCCCTCCACAAAGCGTTGCCCAATACCGCGGGTCAACAAACCAACAAACCGATTGAACAATCTAGCATTACCACGAATCAAACTTGAACAATCTATCATTACCACGAATCAAACGTGTGTGTGCCTGGGACCATGCATGGGGCTGTTGACCAACTTACAATTCGACATGCCATCCCTAATTATAACATAGCACTCGCATACTAGAACCTTCTCGATGCCTAAACCAAGAATATTGTTCTTGTATAGCGCGCATGCATGTGTCGCCGTACAGCAACGCTGCAGCGTTGCTGCTTGGTGGTGGTTGTTGCATGATAAACCTCGAAACAGCGGCACCCGGGTGCACCAGGACTGGACTGCACCCAGTGTGTCACTGCAGTGACTCTGTGCAGCGCACTGGGCAGCGCTAGAGACAGCATGGCCATGTATGGTGCAGATGTATTGAAGTGTTACTGATCTACTGCGATGTGTTTCTATGAGTTTCTATGCGCTTCTATGCACGCACGGCAACAAAGAACCCTCCCCGGATCCGATCCCCCCCACACTCAGTACAGGCTGCCTGTCAGCGGCCCGCACACAAGCTCGCCTCTGCGCAGCATGCACCAGTCCTGCGTCTTGAGGGCATCGCCTCGGAACGCGAGCTTCGCAGTGTGATCTTCCACGCTCACCGTGAACGTTCCCGGCTGCACGAACCGCCCCCCCTCCTCGATTATGTCATCCGATGCTTCAAAGGCAAACGCATCCAAAGGTAACTGCACAGCACAGCTGGAAGTTGTGTCAAGGACCCTCATTAAGTCGAATGCATGAGTCGCATGAGTGACGTCGCATGGAGTGGCCACTAGTGGAGAACCACTAGTGGCCGCTCCACTCTGTCACTCTATATTTACGAACCGGAAAGGTAGTAAATAGGCATGAACCCAAATAGCCAAAAGCACCAAACACAAAATATCCACCACTTCACTCGAATGGCACAACAGCACCCCTCTCTGTCACTCTACTACGCGCCACAATCATGAGGAGCGCAACAACACGCGCAACAACAGTTCTTTAGTTTTTTTCAAGATATTCTGTTATACATTGTAACAAACTATCGTTCAAGCAGGTGGGGCAGCGGGCCTGTGTACACAATAGACACACGTGCATGAGGATTTATGCGTTGTTCTGGCCGGCCAGAACAACGCCATGGCCTGTTTCCGGCCTTTCTGGGTTGTAGCCGTGACGCAGGAACCGCACCTTGAATTCACACCGAGATCTTTCGCCGACCTGCAGATCCACGCGCGAAAACGCCTTGACCATCGCCGGTGCCGGCGGCACAATGCATGCATCGTCCCGCAGCCGCAGCAGCACCGGCCACGCGCCCGGCCGACCCCCAGTGTTTGTGATCGTGACGCACGCCGAAACTGTGTCTTCAGGGCCAAACACCACTGCGTCCGCGTTCGCGTCGACGCCCCCCGCGCGCTCCACCGCGCCCCCCGGCCGCGCCACAGTCACACAAAACTCTGTCAGACTGAACTGAGTAAAGCTGAGGCCGTGCGCGAACGGGTATAGCGGCACGTCCTGCTTCCTCGGGTCCATCTCTGCGAGGCTGGCAGGCACCGTCGTGTAGTCCGCGCGCGCGCGCCAGTACGGCAGATCCTGCGCGTCCGATGCATGAAGCGTCACCGGTAGCCGCGCGCAGGGGTTGTGCGCGCCGAGGAGCGTGGCCGCGACCGCTTGAGCCCCGTACGGACCGGGGTAAAACCCTACCAGGTGCGCATCGAAGAGAGCGTCGAAGGGGGCCAGCAGGCGGTCCCGCCCACCTATGTAGATGCCGACCAGCGGCACCCCCCGGCTGGTGGCGACTGCGCGCAGGCTGGTGGCCAGCACGAGCTGCGCGGGGGGGAGATAGGCGGTGGGCGTGTCGCCAAAGACCTCTGCGTAGACCCCCTCACCGTACACGAATCTGCAGGCAAACCCTATTTTCAATAATGCACCCTGAAAAACGCAGCGAGAGCATGCAAGCAAACACTACCCAAACACAACTTCGCTCTGAATCGCACAGAGCAATGTTGCGCTGGGGTGTCGCGCAGCCCAGCACGCAGCACAGCAGCGGCAACACGGCAGATGCAGCGGTGGCGGCACATTCTTTGGGTGTGAAAAGGGCATGGTGTGAAACAGCAGCAGCACAGTGGCCCACTGACTGCGCCTCGCATCACACTGAACGTGTGTGAAACAGTAGCAGCACAGCAGCAGCAGCAGCACCGGCGGTGGCACCTTGCTGTTCTTAATACACTAGCGGCAGCAGCAGCACAGCAGCGGCGGCCGAATTTCGTGACACCCTGATTTTGCACAACAGTAGCAGCACAGCGGCCCAAGAACTGCGCCTTGCATCACACTGATTCTGTGAAACAGTTGCAGCACAGCAGCAGCAGCACAGCAGAGCTGCTGCTGTTGTGGGGGGGTTTGTTGGATTCCCTTGATTTTTGTTAGGTTCGCATATTTTAATTCACCGAGCTGCTGTGCAGCAGCAGCAGCGGCTGCGCACATGATAGCTTTGGAGGCGACGGCAGCCACGGTGAGGCAGCGGTCCGCGACGTCCTCGCCCGCCACCGTTACACCTGTCGCGCTCACCGCCGCCGCGCCCACCTCCCTCAGTGCAGCCTTCATCGCAGCCGCGCAGCTGTCAAAGGGCACCTGCAATGCATGCACCTCTGTCGAAATCAAAAATTTTACAAAATTTGGGGCAAATTTCACGTCACTACGAAACAAAAGAGCTTTGGGAACCCGAAAACGCGATGCCTCCGTCCTTTTTTTCGCTTGCGATGGTGGTGTTTGTCCGTTGGAGTGAAATGGTGGATGCTCTGCGCTGGTGGCTTTTGGCTATGTGGGTGCATGCCTATTCAGTACCTTTCGGGTTTGTGACTGTGAGTACAGGCCGCAGAGCCTGGCTGTTGACCCACACATGTGGGGGCAGCGCGTGCAGCCTGTAGTCACACTTACAAACCAGAAACATGTGGGCACGGCAGGGTCTACAGCATTTGACTACAAACCGGCAACATGTGGGGGGGGGGGGGGAGAATGACATGCTCTGCCACATGAAACCAGTGAAATTGATTCCATGCTCAATGAACAAGCCCAATCCCGACCCTGCAAAACCTGCTTTCTGTAGTTACTGCAACTCTACACTCCCAGGTGGACTCGATCACTGTCTACTACAGCGGGTGTTTGTCGTTGTTCTATGGGGGGGGGGTGGGGGGTCCACACCTCTTCAATGGGGCCCTGCCAGTGGTAGCTCCACGCTCCCAGCAGATTCCCCGCCACCTCAGCGCTCGGGCCCACGACCGCCACCACATCCCCCGCCCCAAGCTCCTGCAGCGGCAGCACGCCGTGCGCGTTCTTCACCAACACCAACCCATCCTTGGCCGCCTGCAGCGACTGCGCGCGCTCGCGCGCCCTCATCTCCTCCGTCACGTCCTGCAGAGTGTCTACAGGGGTGCAGGTGATGTCCGCGGACGCCAATCCTGGTTGGCTTGACGGGACGTCGTGGCCGGAGGTGTTCAGCGCGCGTAAACGCGCGTCCGAAAGGTACCCTAAACGCCGCTTTAGCTGCAGCACGCGCTGCACGGCAATGTCCAGTCGCTCCTCGGTTACATAACCCTGCTTGACTGCATCTACTGCTTCTACTAGGAACTTTTCATGGTACGGGACCATCGCCTGCATTGCATTACAGCCTGTTTGCACTGGTAGCCACTACCATAGTCCTATCTGCGCTACTTGCGTCTCGCTTTGTTTTGGGTTTTTGTCTATTTACTGCCGTTCCGGTTCAAAAAAAACAACTGCAGTAACATCTAGTGTTTCTGATCCAGGTTGTGTTGCTTGTTGCAGTGTGTCTAGAGGGGTCTGCACAAGGGCGCGCATGCACACCATGTCAATGGCGGTGCGTGAGAGGGCCTGCGAGATCGCCTCCAGTGGGGAGGCTGCACTGTGGTGCCAGTCTAGCTGGTTGTAGACCTCCGTCCAGTCAGTGATGACAAGGCCCTTGAAGCCTGCCTCCCCCCGTAGCCACTTTCGCGTCCATTTCTGGCTGATAACGATGGGCACGTCGTCGGGGGTGTTGTATGCCGTCATCGCAGATGCCACGCCCGCGCGCACTGCCGCCGCGAACGGCGGGAGGAAGTACTGCCGAATCAGCGACGCTGGTAGCCACGATGGCCCGCGGTCGTACCCTGAGCGGGACGCTTGATACCTGCACACCACCGCACTGCCTTTCACAGCCTGCAGGGCTGAGTGCTGTGCGTTGGGAGGTTTGGAGCTCCATGGAGGCTGATGATGATGTATAACATGCATGCACTGCATGCATAAATTTTTTCAGATTTCAGACAGTAGAGCCTGGACGATAAGTTCAGGCAGCAGCACAGGCAGGCACAGCATGCATACACTCAGCAGTGGGTGCCCTGGTGCGGGGCTGCATGCATGCATGCAACAGGGATGTGTGGCGTTGGGGCGTACGCGACGAAATGCTTCATACATGCAGCAACCACATCATCCGCTGATAGGTCCTCGGGAATTGCAGCAGTCCCGTCACTCTGTGCATGCCCGTCATGCATGCTGTGGCCCATCAGCTGCGCTACTTCCAGCTGCATGCCCTGCAGCCCTTGAACCATTGCCACAGCGAATGCTGCAATCACTACAGGGTCCTCGCCGCAGCTTTCGTAGACCCTAGGGAAGCGGGAGTTCATTGGCAAGTCCAGCACAGGCGCAAACACCCACCCGATGCCTGCTGCTCTGGTATGGCGGGCTGCAGAGCGTGCTGCATTGTATGCATGCTGTGGGTTGTAGGATGCAGCAACATGGAGGGCATGTGGATACATGACTGCGTCCAAGACGTAGTTGGCGCCATGTATGCTGTCCAGGCCAAACACTGGTGGTACCTGTGCAGTTGGAGACGAGGGTGACTGCTAGCAGGACGTTACAATTCCTTGCCGTGTAAAACAGCACAGCAGCCAAATTCAAAACCAGAGACATTCTCTGAACGACGATTTCAAGAAAAATGCGGCATAATCGTGTTCGAGGGCGAGTACCTTGCCCTCCTTGGTGTAGGCATCCTCCAACTGCTTCAGGGCTCCCCGCCACTGAGCAGCTGTTGGGCAGCGGAGCTTTCCTAACGGGCCTCCAGCTGTAGGAGAGTTTAAGAAAGAGCCGACACCTGCCTTGGCGAAGCGCTCAAGCTTTGCAGCGTCCAGTGTAAACTCGCCTTGCATCGCTGCTTCCATGTCCATCGCCTCCATGATATCAAACTGCGAAATCGCTGCAACTTTCTCCTTTACTGTCATGCGAGCGCATAGCGCCTCCAGGGACGCGTTCGGGTGACTCGGCTTCATTGAATTCCCTGCACTAACGGTTTCTTCAACAACAGTACGCGCACCGAGCGCACAGTTGTGTATACCTGAACATATAGCCAAGAACAAGTTGTCAAGTTGAGCTGTACGCGTATATACATTGCTTCGCTCGCCAGGCCGTACCGTTCCTGCAGAAGCTGTAACAGCGCAAGCACATGGGCAGCGAAATTGCGACAGGCGGCAATACCTGTTGTTGAAAACCTTCTAATGATCCTTGCTGTGGCTGTTCTGGCGTAGGCGTTCATGGGACGGCATGGCATGAATCAGCACCGTGAGGAACTCGAATCGAAGTGCTGTTGATTAGAAGACACGTCGGTCCACACAGGTACGTCCGAACACGGCACAGGCTACACTAGCGTATATTTCGCAGTGCCGCTCATCGAACACTACGCGCCCTTGTTTGCTTCTCCGAAACAATGTCAAATGAGTGCCAGATCACCGTTCCATAACACTGGCGGCAGGTAACTGCCAACGCTCTTCCCGTTGCATGCTACAAACTGACGGCGGCTCCAAAGCAGACGTCCAATTTTGTAGACATATTCCATTCGCGAGCGCATTATTTCCGACACCAAGCTTGATTGTCGACAGACCTGTGGATGAATATATCTATCTTGCATACAAAATATGCATGGCGATGTAACGGGAGCCGCGTTAAATAGGAAGCGGGTGGTGAATTCAGACACACTCGGAAAAGTTGGTCAACTGTTCCTGCGACGGACATGTCTCATATAAAAGCACCTGCATCTGCCAATGCACGCCTGGAACTAAGCCCAGAGTGCACAGCGACGCTGCCAAGCCCCAAAATTTAGTCATGGCTGCAAAACGTGCAGCTGCAAGCTGTTCTGGTTGCCCAGAATCGAATGTGGAGGCGGTCACCTTCGCCACTTCCATGACTCAGTGCCGACTACTGCACAGATATAGAGCAACACAAAAAACGTAAAGCGACACCAGAGATTTCATGTCGAACAAGGACAAACGCAGTCGCCTGGCGAAGCTTCTGTGCATACTCGAAGGTACGGAATCTTGAGCATTTTCAACCTGCAGATTCGAACTGCTCAACAGATTTGTGCTCCATGGAATTCCCTGAACCCAACGAGGCGCATTGCTGCAGATTCGAAAAATGATGATACTCTTCGCCTTGCCGCGCAGAAGATCGCTGATGTGGGGCTGCAGCAGCCTCACCACATACCGTGTGTTTTGCGCCAGGTGTGACACGCGGACTGTTGCTATTTTGGAAGCTCGATGTCCCACACACAACCTTCTCAAGCGTTGATGTATGCAGATTCACCAGAAACTGTATAGCAGGGAGTGGAAGGCACGCGTGTATGCCGCGGATGTGCTGGCCGACCTGGCTCAACGAGTCGAGCACTGCACGACGGACTGCCTCGCTGCTGCACGTACTTGTACAGCCGGAAACAATTGTTCAAGCGCGCTTGCAAAGTTCTCCCTCGGCGTAGTGCTGCTCAGTGGCGCCACTCTAGTGGCCGGCAACCAGGTGTTGTTACTGCTGCACCACACAACATCACATCGACCCCCTCGTATGCCGCATGATGCTCGGTTTAGGCACTTCAAACATCTAACGACCAGAGTTATAAACATCCAGGGCTTGTTCTTATGCTGCAGGGTAACGAGCCTGTGGTGCTCGGTTTTGATGAGGCCCGCTCTCAGCTCGCCACAATCAAAGCGCGGTTTTCCCTCGATGCTGGTTGCGATACGCTCCATGCAGGGGACCCAATCAGCGGTTCATCATCAGCATCTCCTACAGCAAGGTGTCCTATGGTTAAATCCCAGCCCTTCACAACTGATCCTCAGCACAACCGAGCGACCCTCAAGAGGAAATTCACCGACACAGAGAAAGAGTCCAGCCCTGCAGCAGCAGAGGCTGCGGGGCCAAATCCAAACTTTCAATCCGCAAGAGAAAGGAACAGAATCAAGCGCCAGGTGAAAACTCTTGAGAAGCAAGCTAGCGGGTGAGTTAGGTTCTCCGTACACTCACTGGATCATACACTGATCACTCCATGGAGCTCCACACACCTGAGCATGTATGCACGTACTTTCAACACTTGAGACAGCTGCATGCATGCAGGATGCTAGACAACAAGAACCCGTCAGGCACACTACCAGCAGCAGCAGCAGCAGCAGCAGCTTCAGCTGCATGTGAAGACTCTGCAGCTGCAGATGATGAGAGAGAGTCAGAGCGCATCGCTAAGGGAGGGTGGCCGTTCCAGCGCGTCGCCGATCAACTCGTAGCAAATCTACTGGATACAAACTGGCACGTGAGACATGGCGCTGCCCTCGGCCTCAGGCAGCTGCTCAGGTCGCAAGCCTCCTCTGCGGCTGTGCAAGTGCCGACTGCAGACCCTCTCACAGGCACGCGTCCTCCCCCCCCCCCCCCTCCCCCGCCCCTCCCTTCCCCCCATACATATCATGTTCCAGCCATGCATAGCGTGTACGTAAACCACTCCTAGCCACTGCTTTATAGTCGTTCAGCAAAGACGCAGACATCCGGGGCACTTGCTACGGCAGCTGTGGGACGACATAAGAGACTTGTCTTGTTCAGAAGCCTCCAGCGTGAGACGGTGGGTGGGCAGGCGCGCCTATGCGGCAGCGCCGAGGGCCTTGTTCGATTAATGCCCTCAAGGACGCTTATCTTGTTCAGAAACAACTCCACAAAGCGGAAAACTTCACAAAGCCATCAATATCACTTTTAAAAGGGAACTGTTTCACGAAATGTGCCATATGCTGCGATGGGGTGCAGGGTGGAGGCGCAGGGGGGGCTCAGGGCCCATGCAGAGGGCTACAATGTCCCAACAGCAGGAGACCGTGGCCGTGCGTGCGAACTGTGAGTGGCTACAGGACACCATGGCAGTGCTGCTGGTACTGCTGGTGCTAGACCGCTTTGCGGACTACCACAACGACAGTGCCACGGCGCCTGTGCGTGAGACGGCCGCGCAGGCCATCGCCTTTGCAGCGGCTGCGGCGCCGCAGGATGTGAGGCAGCAGCTGCTGGAGCAGCTCATCACGCTGCAGCAGTCGCCGGTCTGGGAGGTGCGTGGCACACTCGGGTTTTACGCTCGCTCCGAATCTGAGTGAAAAATAGCGGAAATTCTTTTTTTGTGCTCTGCGGGCACCTGCAGCGTCAGTTGTTATGTGAATAGACCCGAAAGCTCTGGGCGGGTACGTTCTGAAGTTTTGTGCGAGCCTGGGTGCACGGGGTCGCTGTGCCTCTCTGCCACAAGCAACATGCCCACAGTTTTGATTTGTAGGCCTGTGCCAATATACGGAGGAGGGCATGTGAGATGATACGGATGGCAGATGAGAAAACGTATGCTTGCATATATCATCCGTTTGATGGGGGCTGTGACACTCGTTTTTGGGCACCACATCCCCCAGACACTTTGATATTTTTTGTGCATGAAAATGTACAGTTTGGCAACTGCACAATCGTATATTGGCACAGGCCAATTGATTTGACGTATTGATTCAGCCAAGAAAAGAACGTTTCTTCACTCGTCTCGTTCAAGCACCAGCGGCTTGCGCCCCCCCTCACCCCCCCTCTCCTGTGCAGGTTCGGCACGGCAGCATGATGTGCGTCAAATGCATCATGGCCGTGGACACAGAGGCTGCTGGCGCAATGGTCCACCGCATGCTACCAGTACTCATGCAGGGCATGCGTGACACCGACGACGACGTGCGCTCCTCGGCCGTGCAGGCATGCGTGCCCCTCGCCGGCACGCTCGTGCAAGAAGCCCCCGGCATGGTGGAGGCCCTCATCGCGTGCCTGTGGCAGCTGCTGCCCTCCTTCGACGAGGTCTCGCCCGCCTCTGCCAGCGTGCTGCAGCTGCTCGGCATCCTCACTGCGCACCACCTCGGCACCGCGGTAGGCGCCGCCTGCGCCACTGTCGCCTTGGCCGGTCCCAGTCAACCCAAGGCCCCCGAAGTCGCGGTCAAAATCAAGGAGGAGGCGGCAGAGGACGGCGCCGCGGAGTCCGACCAGACCACCACCTCCTGCCGGCCCCCCGCCGCCACCGCCGCTGCTGCTGCTGTGCAGTCGCAAGAGGAGCCCCCTGCTGCTGTTGCTGCCGCTGCGGTGGCTGCGGTGGAGGCACTAGAGGGTGCTGCAGCTGCAGCTGCTGCGCAGCTGCGGGCTGCTCCTAATCTTCCTGCGCAATTAACAGATGCTTCGGGCACTACTGTCGCTGCTGCTGCTCTACCACAGGGCGCTGCCGCACCGGCGCCTGCGCCTGGCCCCACAGGCACGATGCTGGGAACCGGCGGCGTTGCAGTGAAGCTGGAGCCCGGCTGCGCCCCACAGCCACAGCCGCACTTCCACCTGCCAGGCTCAGTGAGCGCGAGCGCAAGCGCAGCGGCCCCGCGCACCGACGGGTACGTGCAGTCGTTCACCGCCAGCATGCCGCTGCTCTGGCCGTTTTTCGACCACAGCAGCACGCAGGTCCGCACCGCCTGCGTCGCCTGCTGCCACCGAGTCTGGAAGGCCCTCCTGGCGCTGCCCGACCCCGCCGCCCGCTACACCCCTCTCCTGCAGACCCTCCTCAGGCTCACGTACCAGGTGTTTGTCACCGCGGCGGACCCTGACCTGTTCAGCAACTGCGAGGAGCTCCTGCAGCTCATCCTGACGCGCACGCCGCGGCGCACGCTCTGCGAAGCGTTGGACGCGGCCGCGCTGTATGCGCTCATGGACCTCCCATGCACTCCTCTCGGCGCCACCCTGCCCCCGGCGCGGCTGCTCCGGTTCGCTGCCCACAGCGACACAGCCGTGGTCGCGCAGGGGGGGCCCGCCGCCGCTGCTGCCGCAGCGGACGGCCTCGGGGGGGTCGCGACATTCAAGTTTGGGGACCAGAACCCTGACTGCGCGGACACCGCAGCGACTGCGCGGCGGATCGCGTGCGCGCGCATCGTGGGCCTCGCCGCCTCAGCCACCGCCAGTGCCGCCGCCGCAGGCGGCGGCGAGGGTGGGGGGGTGGATGCGAGCAAGGAGGTGCTGCTGACAACGCAGAACTTCAGCAACCTGCTGGCGACGTACCTGTGCAGTTCCACGGCGCTGCAGCGCTCGTTCGGCGCGCTGGTGATGATGGCGTGGATGCAGCTGCATGCGGAGCCCTCCGCGGCCGCCGTGCCCGCCGGCCTGACTGCCGCGGTGCGCACCTCTGCTGTGATGTGCGCCGTGCTGTGCTCCTGTCCTTGTGATGTGATGCAAGGGGGGTGGAGGGGGTCAACACTTAACTTAACTTGTATGCTTAACTTAACTTGCATGCTATTCCGTCCCTTCCCCCCCATGCTATGCTTGTATACTAGTTGTGTTTATGGCTGTGGTTGAAGGGCTGCTGCTCTGCTTGCTGCAGATCGTGTACCCCCGAGTTATTTGAGTAATTCGAGTTGACATAATCTTGCAAGTTTACTTAGTGCTGAAAGTTTCATTATTGTTCAGCTAAAATAAGACCTGAAAGGGCCACACCCTTGTGCACCCTGGTTAGATCAACACCCTGTGCTCGCACACACTCACTGCTGCGGCCGCCCCCCAGCCGGCACCTGCCGCCATCCCCCCACCACCGCTCCAACTGATTCAACCGCAAACACACACTGTGTCCACAGCCAACGCATCCCCAGAACGCCTCCAACCCTCACCCTCCACATGCAGCTGTTCAAGGGCCTCGAAGACTCCCCCACAGTCGGCCTGCAAGACGTCGCAGCGCCAATGCATGCCATGCATGCATGCCTCGCGCAGGTCCTCGAGTCGTTTGCGGCGGCCGGCACCGCCCTGCAGCTGCCCCCAGAGGTCCCCCTGCAGTCGGTCTCGACCGTCTACGCGGCCGACATCCTCAACAGCCTCGACGCAGCGTATGGGGACGTGGCGGTGCCGCAGCGGCAGGCATGCCGCGACGCGGTGGCGCATGCGGAGGCCGTGGACAAGGCCGCGCGGCTGCGGCTGGCCGCGGTGGTGGCTGCGGCGTGTGTGACGTGCCGGCGGCTGCCGGACAAGGTGAGCGCTGTGATCCAGCCTCTCATGGCCGGCCTGCGGAACATTCAGGAAGCTTCGCTGCAGAAGGAGGTGCGCGCTGCCTGTGGCTTTTGAGTTTCAGGTTTGAGTGAGCGGCATGTGCCTGTGTGTGTTTTTCGCCCCCCACTGAGTGGCAGGGGTGTGACACAGGATCAGGAACACATGATAATGTACTATATTGGCAAAGTCTGAATGTGTGAAGGTTGTTTTGTTTGGGAGGTTTAGGGTTTTGGCAGTTGAGGAGATTTGGGAGCACGATTTCTGACTTTCCGGGGTGCATGCATGCAGGTAGTTGCAGCAGCTCTGGCGGACGTCATCATAATGTGCCTGGACAGCAAGGCCGCGGCGGTGGACAAGGTGCTCGCCCACCTGCGCACCTTTGCATGCGGCGCCACGCCGTCGCTGTCACGCTCCCAGGCCCCCTCCATGGACCTCTCCAGCAACCCCAGCCTCGCCGCAGCCCTCACAGGCGGCTCCTCCGGCGCCATCCCCCTCGTCCCCCATGCATACGCAACCCCCGACGACGCCGCAGGCAAGCGGCCCGAGGCGGTCGCACAGGAGGGCGCCGAAGCCGCGCTGCAGCATGTCGCCGCCCGCCTCGGCGCCGCGCTGCCGGAGCGTTTGCCGCAGCTCTGGAACATGATGCTGGACCCTGTGGGCGCGCTCGCCGACGCCTGCGCCCCGCCTGCGGCACCCCCCCCTGCGGGGGGGGTGCCGCAAGCGCACAACGCGGCAGCGCTGGCCCCCGCCCCCTCTGACGCGGTCGCAGCTGCCCCCGCCGATGTGAATGCTGGGGGCATGATTGCCACTGCAGGAGTGGCAGGCACCTGCTTCGCTGCGCCGCTATCTGGCGGGGTCGGCGGGGGTGCTGGGGGGGGCATGCATCCAGCGCATGCATCATCGCCCGGCCACATGAGACGCGCGCAGGCCGCCGCTGAGGCGATGCAGGTGCTGCGCTGCGCGGCGCCCTCACTGCATGTGCAGCTGCACGAGCGGCTGGCCGGCCACGTGGCCCGCATGATGCAGTGCCTTGTGCATGTGCCGGAGGAGTTGCGCGGCGCCGTGTGCGGCGGGCTGGTGCAGCTGCCGCTGTCACAGCCGTCCGTGCACCTCGACGCGGTCGTCACCGCGCTGCTGCCGTGTCTAGAGGTGCGCTTTTGTTTTTATTTTCACCTTGTCATTGCCTGTCCCCACCCCCCCCCCCCACACACACATCTTCTGTACCTACGAATTGTGGCTCATGATTTGTGTTTTCGTGTGCATGTGCTGAGTTTTAAGCGGCGCTTGTTGCAACTCCCATTCCCGGGTGTTCATTCTTCACAACTGCAGGCTGTGGACTGTTCAAACACGTTCTTTATTTGAACATGGGGGGTGGCATCCCCCACCCAACGTCATCCAATATCAACTGCGCTCAAAGCATTCTCCATCCACCGCTCACAAGCAACCCCGCATGTGTGCTGCAGACCACTGCGCCCGCGTGCCACCGCTCCGCAGGCGTGCTCCTCCTCGCACAGCTGCTCGCCGGCGAGGGCCCTCTCATGGTGCCGCTGCTGCCCTACGCCGCGCTCCTGGCAGTCCCCACCCTCTCCCTCATGACCGACCCCACCCCCGCCGTGCGCACCACCGCCGCCGCCGCGTTTGGCCGCCTCATGTCCATTCTACCGATGGCCGTCAACCTCCCCCTGCCGGCGCTCGCCAGCCTCGACACGGCGCTGCGTGCAAAGCGTGAGAGCGACCTCCGCTTCCTGGAGCAGCTCATGGACGCGCAGTCCGTCGCAGAGTTCGAGCCCCCCGTGCTGCCGCACGGCGTCACGCTGCGCGCGTACCAGCGCGAGGGCGTCTCCTGGCTCGCCTTCCTGCAGCGCTGCGGCCTGCACGGCGTCCTCGCCGACGACATGGGCCTTGGTAAGACCGTCCAAACCCTAACCATCATCGCCAGCAGCATGGTGGCTACAGGCGACGGCGCGCCTGCGACCGCTGCCGCGGCACCAGCCGCCGCTGGTAGCCACCACCACGCGGAGCGGCTGGCGTCGCTGATAGTGTGTCCGGCGACTTTGCTGGGGCACTGGGTGCAGGAGACGAAGCGGTACTTTGAGCACGTGGGGCTGCAGGCGGTGCGGTATCAGGGTTCCGTGGAGCAGCGGCAGGCGCAGCAGCGGCAGGTGCGCGGCGGCGTGCTGGTGGTGGCGTCGTATGAGAGTGTGCGCGCAGACGTGGTGTGGTTTTCGAAGCAGCACTTTCAGTACTGTGCGCTGGATGAGGGCCACATCATTCGCAACAGCAAAGCCAAAGTCACCAAGGCCTGCAAACAGGTGCGCCGCCCGGCGGGGGGTTCCCCCACAGTGATTGATGTGGTGGAGCTGTTGTATTTATTGGTAAGGCCTGTGGCGTGATGGTCTGTTAGTTGTCACTGCCGAGCAGGTGCTGATGCATGCATACGCGCATGTGCAGATATCGGCGAACCACCGGCTGGTGCTATCAGGCACGCCCGTGCAGAACACCGTGACGGAGCTCTGGAGTCTCTTCGACTTTCTCATGCCCGGCTATCTCGGGACCGAGTCCGAGTTCAACAGCAAGTACCGCCGCGCCGCAGCCATGCCCAAGGACGGGGGCCGCAGGGGTGGTGCGCGCGAGAAGCATCTGGGCTCGCAGCTGGGTGCGCTGGACGCGCTGCACAAGCAGGTGCTGCCGTTTGTGCTGCGGCGCACGAAGGAGCAGGTGTTGGACGATCTGCCGCCCAAAATTATTCAGGTGAGGTTTTAAATGCTGTGGGGGGGGGGTGGGGGGGTGAGTGGCTGTAAGCTTGATTGATTGATTGAAGCATGCGCAATGTATGCAGAGAACGTTGGCGGTTGTTCTGGAACAACCGCTGGTAGGAGACTTGCAGATTCACAGTTCTGCAGCGCAGGGGGGGGAGTGGTCTGCTGCGGCGGCTGCGGCTGTTGTTGTTGTTATTGTTGTTGTTGTTTTGGTCATTGTTTTTGGTCATTGTCTTGAAACTGCTTCTGGCAATGCTGCTGCTGTGGTTGTTGTTGCTGTTGGGGTGGTTGCTGCAATCATCATCGTTGCCATTGTTCCTGCTGCTGTCGTTGTTAATCATTGTTGTGGAGTATCTACCAAGCTTGTTTCTCATTCTTTTATACAGAAGCACAAAGTGTCATGCCTATTCACTACCTTTCCGGTTTGTAAAGCCTTGTCCAGAAGCACAAAGTGTCATGTCTGCATGCATACACAATCTGTGCAGGACGTGGTGTGCGAACTGACGCCGCTGCAGCAGAGGCTGTACGAGATGGCTACAGGCGGCACCTCCCTTTCCGCCGTCGTCACCGCGGCCGCCTCGTCGGGCGAGCAGCGCGCGCAGTCCTCCACACCCCTCTTCAACGTCCTCCAGTCCCTGCGCAAGCTCTGCAGCCACCCGCAGCTCATGCTGGACATGCATGACGAAGCGCACCTCTCCGCGCTGCGCAGCACCTTCCCCACCCTCGATATCTCAGACGATGCCGCCGTGAAATCGCAGCTCAGAAGCATCGAGCAGGCGCCCAAGCTGCTGGCGCTGCGGCAGCTGCTATCCAACGCCGGCATCATCACCGGCACCGGCAGCTGCGCAGCCGACGTCGACGCTGCCGTGGTCGCGGGTGTGGCCGCCGCAGACACCGGGCAGCACCGCGTGCTGTGCTTTGCGCAAATGAAGGCCACGCTGGACCTTGTGGAGTCTGTGGTGCTGGACCCAGAGGGGGTTTCGTATCTGCGGCTGGACGGGGACCTGGCGCCGTCGAGGCGGTCGGATGTGGTGCAGCAGTTCAACACGGACCCCACGGTGGACGTGATGCTGCTCACCACTGCGGCAGGCTGCCACGGCCTGAACTTGACGACTGCGAACGTGGTGGTGTTCCTGGAGCACGACTGGAACCCGATGAAGGACATGCAGGTGCGCGCCGCTGCTGCGTTGGTGCCTCCTCTGTTGCCGTGTTTGTGAGTGTGTTGCCACAAGGAAACATATATTATAGGCATCGACCACCAGTCCTAAGTACACAATGTGTGTGTGTGTGTGGGGGGGGGGGGGGTTATACGCTCACTCGCATCGTTCCTAAGGCATCAGTGTTGAGTTAGTCACGTGAATTGTTCCAACGGAAGGGAGCGTGCAGGCGATGGACCGCGCGCACCGGCTGGGGCAGAGGCGCACAGTGACGGTGTACCGCCTGCTGACTGAGGGCACCCTCGAGGAGCACATCATGAGCCTGCAGCAGTTCAAGGTGGACGTCGCCAACACTGTGGTGAACGCCGACAACGTGGCCATGGACACCATGGCCACCTCGTCGGTGCTGGAGCTCATGTCTGGTGGCGCACAGCTCGGGAAAGAGAAGGCCGGTCAGGGCAAGGAGGTCGCTGACGCCGGCAAGAACGGGAGTTCGCAAATAATGTCTCAAGCTGAGCAAGAAGACACGACAGAGAAGGAGTACAATGGGTTTTCAGTAGAACAATTCATGCATGACGTGCACTCAATCCGTCCGAAAAGGAAAATGTGAGAAAGTTCTGGAATGAAGCAATGTGTATCTTTATGACGCCTGCTGTTTGTATTACTCGCGAATTTCTACATCTTAAAATGAATTATCGAAGAGATGAATCGAGTGTGGCATGTTAAATGATGCGACCGAAACTCGGGTCTGCGGCCTGGGTGAAGAAAAATGTCATGCCTGCAATGAGGAGGACTCTGAGTGAAAGCAAAACGCATCCTCCTCAACTGTGAACGTCTACTTCTATACATCTGCACTGTACCTATAGCTGGTGACACGCTTCCGAGCAGTCTAGTCCCGGCGGAAGAAGTTCATGATGCTGGGCTGGCTGCGACCTGTGCATGGCTTCGACGCCTTCTTGCCGGCCTTGGACTGAGTGCGCTCCACCAAGGCTTGCAGAGATGCTCCCACGGCCATCTTGCGGCTGCGCGACGCCACCACACTGTGGCTGTCTTGTGATCCGCAGTCCTGTTGCGCAGCAATGTTCAGAACATGCGCGTCATTCTCACACGGCGCGTTGTGCACGTGCTGAGTCCACCCGCGGCTGTGCTCCGTAACTGAGTTATCCTGCACACACACACACACACATCACTCCCCTGCCGTCAAAGACCCCTGTAGGGCACTGCCATTGCAACAGCCACAAAGAACCTGCTCCGTGCACACACAAAAAGATCTTATACCTAGTATCAGGTCTGCTGAAGCAACACATGGTGTTGCAGCCCATAGCCACAATTGTTCATACAATTCTGAACTTATGTGGGTTCCATGCATGCATTCATGAGGCTTGTAAGCGGCGCAGTGCGCGCGCGCATAACAGGGACAGGAGGGCGGCGCACCTTCGGTATTGCGACAGGGTCACAGATGCCGGCCATCTTGAATGCCTCGCGCGAACGAGAGCTGGGCTGCACCGCTGTGGCCGTGATGCGGCGCCGCTTGCAGCTCACGATCGCAACGACCTCCTTCGGCTGCGAGTCACAGATAGGTGGCTGAAACTTGGAGTGCGCGGCAGCATGCGCAGCTTCTGGTGTCAGTGAACAGGAAGCTGCCCGCTTGTGCTTCCTCCCTGGCCTGTGCTCTCTCAGTGCGGGCGCGCCGCTGCTGGCACCGGACTGCTGGGGGGCGCAGGCGGTGGAGGTGGCCTGAGGCGTCGTGCGCGCACTGGCGTGGCACGTCTGTGGGGGGGCCTCTTGTGACGCTGTCCGGCGGCTGCGGCTGCTCCTGCGGCTGCGGGAACGCTCTGCCTGCGGCACTAGGGTTTTCACTCCCATGACTACGTCGGCACCAGCACCTGTACCTGCAGGTGGGGGGGTGGCTACGGGGGTGGATGCCCCCCATGGCTGCAGACCCGCAGTTGGCGAGCGCTGGTCTGAAGGATCTCTGTACTGTGAAGGGCTGGCCACAGTCTGTTCTTGCCAGCCAGCGCTAATGGCAGCGGCACAGCATGCAGCATCACCCGCCACCACCGCCGCAGACGCGCAGTTTGGCATGAGCGGCGCAGGCTGGCCGCCCGGGCGGCGCAGCGCCTGCGCGGTCAGCTGCTGCCTGGCTTGACTGAACTGTGTGGCTACAGGCGCAACAGTTGGGTTCAGCGGCGAGCCATCGATAGACTGTGTGTCCGGCACCAGCTCTTGGCCCCCACCCCCTGACGCAGAGGCCTCGTTGATGGGGCTTAGGGTTGCTGTGGGCCCCCCCCAGGATGCCTGTGCAGCTGGCCCCCCCCTCATCAGCATTCTCGGGCTGCGGATCAAATCCGCCGACGACAACGTGGCTAGAGGTGCATGCAGCCTCGGCACGCTGCCGGACGCAGTGGAGCGGCGGTGAACGGACTCTCGGCCGTTGCTGTGGGCCAACGGGCTGGAGCCCGGGTCAAGCGACAAGGCCCGCACAGTGGGGGACAGGCCGTCACCGAGAGACCTGCAGCGTGTGCCTGTGTGTCAGTCGCACGCCTGGGGCTGCCGCTGGATTAAAAAAGGGGCACCAGCGGCACACGCACGGCTCTGCTTGCTACAGTGGCATCTATTTTCAATCCGGGCTGCAGTGCAGCCATCGATAGGTGGCAGGCGAAAATGAGTGACGGAAAAACGAGTGTCATTTGAACGTAAAGAGAGCTGTTGGACAAAATTTTCTGGCGGAGTGAAGGATATTAAGGCTTGTGAAGGATACATAAATGAGTAACGGGACAAAGAGCTGCTGCCGTGCACGTGCCAGGCTGGAGGTGGAGAGGCAGCTGCCGCGCAGGCAACACTTCTCACAGTGTTTTAAAAGTGGTACAATTTTGTAATTTTCAAAAGCTCCACCAACAACAACGCTAGAGAGACTTGAGCTCCACCAACAAGCGTTTCGCAGCAAGGGTTTCAAGAACGCTGTCGAAGCACGCAGGCGCAGGGCAGTGAGGTGAGGGGGAGGTGAGGGGGGGAGGGGGCGGCACCGCGCGGGCCTGCTGAGGCGCTGTGGAGACAGTGCGATCTCCACAAAGGTGTTGTTGAGGCCATGCTGCGAAGGACGAGCGGACGCGGGGGCAGGCGCCTGAAGCTCCCCAGACAGCGACCTGCTGGGAGGGCCAGAGTCGAGGCCCTTCTCCGACGCATCGGCGTCTGCAGCGTGAACCCCGGGGCTGCGGCGGCCGGTGCCGGAGGCAGGCGCTGCGCCACCGGTTGCGCCGCCCAGCACTGGCGTGCCTGCTGCTGTTTCAGGGCTTGTAGTTGTAGCTGCAGCTGCAGCGGCGGTTTCTCGATCGGGTGCTTGGACAGTTTGCGCTGTGTGGGTGGTCCGGATGTGAGGGGAGTTGGCGGACGCGGCTCTTGTGCTGCGGCAGGTTGCGTGCGGCGGCGCCGCTGCAGAGTCTGGTAGGTGACCTGAGCACGGGGAGGGCAGCAGGAGCGCTGCCGACAGTGCAGTACCGGAGGCCGGCGCGGTGCTGCTGTTGCGTTTCCGCTGCTGTTGTCGTTGCGCAGACGCGCCGCTGGTAGCCACCCCAGCAGCAGCTGCGCTGCTGCGGGTGACTGCTGCAGCCACTGCAGTCACCGTTGGTGTGGAGGTGGTGGTGGGCGGTGCCGCAGCGGCAGTGGCAGCGTCTTCGGGTGAGGCAGGTGCACTCTGTGCTGCGTTTTCATCCCCTGGCGGTGTGGACTGTGACTGCGAGCGCTGCCCAGGGCCTGTACTTGCTGGTGTAACAAACGTTGATGCTGCGCCGGAGGACTGCCGGGGGAGGTTCACGCTCGCCTGCCCGGACAGCCGAGGCTGCGACGCTGTGCGGGTGGCTACAGGGGCTGCAGCGGGCTGCACCGCAGGTACTTCCAGATCTGCCTGCGCGGACAGCAGCCCGGAGCTGTTGAATGTCCCTCCCTCTCTGGCGAGGGACATTGCCGCGGGTTCGAAGAACGTCGGCCATCGAGCGCGATTGTGGCTAGAGGGGGCCTTCATGCCGAGGTCGTGGTTCACGTAGTCGCTACGCCAGACTTGCAGCTGCTGTGCGGTGCGGCAGATGGCCAGCTCGCCTGACCCGAGGCTGCCCCAGCAGACGCCGGTGACTTCGGCATCGAGGCGGGTGGCGGTGTACATCTGGTTGTCGTCACCGTGTGGGGCAGGGTGCCTGCGCTGCCAGACGCCTGACTGCCCGGCTTGCAGTCTCGCGGGTGGCGCACTCGTGTCATTGACCTGCATGCATAGTCGGCTCATCACCTTCCGGAACCTCCTCACGTGCAGGCCAGACAGGTGCTCCTCTGAAGAAAATCAGCCTCATGGTATCAAAAAAACAAGGGGTGGTGCTGAAAAAGGGTGATGCTGAAAGTATAGATGCCTCGGTCAGCTACTGCGAGATACTCGCTCCTGGTAATAAGCATCCTGGGTACCGGGGCTGCGTACCAGACATAAGCATCTCGCACCCAATTGCTCCGAAGCGGAGCAGAGCAGATGGAGACAACAGGACGACGGCCCTTCAGTTGGGGACGAGAGAAGGTCTCAACAGCACTGGCAAGCAAACCGACTGTCTTTCTTTAGCGGCCATTGCATGACGTGCGTGATGTGGTGCAGTGTTCACGTCCTTGTTTTTACATTATTAAACACTGACATACAGATATCACAGGCACAGTGCAGCCGTCTAAACATGCAGCTTGTGCATGGGGAACTGTGTGAAGAAGCTGCATATGCAGTATATTGTATACGATTCTTTCACAGTGTGCAGTATGCAGGTGGCATGTGTTGTAGGTGTTCAAAGTGACAGAAGACAATGTGGAGCGCACATTGAATACAAAGGTGCTGCCGTAAGCGCTCGTGGCAGCAAGCCAAAGGCCATCCGGAGAGATGGCGGATGAGGAGCGCAGAGTGAGAGGCTCTGAGACCTTGAACTCGCGGCTGGGCTGTATGCTGCAGTCAGCTCGCAGCGCATCGTACATGTGAATGCGGCCGTCCCTCCGCATGACACTCAACCACAACCCTGCACCGCAGGGACACAGCTTCTCCAGAAGGAAAGGGGAAAGACTTATTTGTGTCAGCTAAGAACTTTCAAGTACCGTAAGTACCCACAGGAGTGGAAAAAAAAGGCGCAGACCGTTACGTTTCTCCAAAGGGGGGGGTTGAACAAAACCCAAAAACACCGAAATTCGTTACGTTTCACCAAAGGGGGAGTTTGGCAAACTTTCCAAAACCACCCATGCCGTAACGTTACATTCCAAGGGGGGTTGGCAGGTACAGTGCAGCATTACAGTCAAACAGTAGTCAAACAGTAGTGTACACGGTGTGCACCAGGCAGGTATACATGTCAGACCCTGGTGGTATTCGCAATGCCAATGCCAGCGTGTTTTCTAAGCCAACAAAGCCTCCAGAACCAGTAGCAATACAAGTAGAGTCTGCGTTTAAGAATGCTATTGCGAGCTTCAAGGAAAGAACTCAGGGCTAAGCGTTGCGTTACATGTTCAGATTCAAAGGGGGGGGATTGAAAACTCCGTGTCAACAGCGAAGTACGTTACATTTTCCAAAGGGGGGGTTTGAACAGAGCGAAAAAAGTGCGTAAAAAGAGTCTGAAATTTATTATCGGGGGTGCGTTACTTGTGAGAAAAAAAAATTCCGTTACGTTACTTTTCCACTGCTGTGGGTACTTACGGTATACTCTGGGGGGGGGGGGATTTTGGCTATTCGGGTGCATGCCTGTTCACTACCTTTAAGGTTTGTAAACACTTTAGGGGGGCGGGCGGGCACTTCATGTAACAATTCACGATGTTCCCGCATGAGCAGGATAGAAGTGAATTTGGCCGACAGTGGCTGATGAGTTGTCGAGAAAGATACTCCTGCTGTACTATGGACAGGCACTGAAGCCTGGAGTTAAGCGAGCCTGGAGTTAAGCGAGCCTTCGACTCAGTATAGTACTTTTCTGTTTCTTCTATGTGATCAATCCAACATTTGCTTGCACCTGCACCAATATTTATGACAGGGGCGAGGCCACATGAACCAACCTCTCGGGGGTGAAATGCCAGTGCAGCCTGGCCCAGGCTTCATCCCCAAGGCTGTGTCTGCCTGGAGTCTGAACATGTACTGTAAGGGTACATATATTCAGAAGCACTTTCGCTGTGAGCTTGCAGAACCAGCACTGCAAGTGACAGGCGCAAGATAAAGAATGCATGGCGGCCACAACAAATGCATGCGCCACAGCGACAGAGCCACAGCAGCGAAGAGGTGCCTCAGAATAACAGAGAATAGTGCACAGTCGCTTTTGGCTATTTGGGTGCATGCCTGTTCACTACCTTTCCGGTTTGTAAATAAACATATGCAGCAGAGCAGAAAAAAGAACGCCATGCTTTTACGTCCACCGTTCTGGCCAGACGCCAAAATGCGTTGGCAGTCTGGGCAACCGCAGAATAGTGGCCTTGGGGGCCAAAAAAAACAAGCAGAGAAGAAAGTTCGTACCGTCAGGGTCTGTGCTGAGATGGCACAGTCCGCTGGTGGATGTGAAATCGAGGTGGTTGCTAAGAGGCACCATGTTGAGGTGAGGCGGCAGGGTGGTGTCTGGTGGGAGTTCTGCAGGAAGAAACGCGACATGGTCCTCCATCATCCTCACATCCCAGAGTTTCACAGTGCTTGAGGTGTCGGATGCACTGGCAAGCAGGCCCGAGTGCCTGAGAAATTGCAGGCTGGTGACTGAGACATCACTCCCTGATTGCGAGAAGATGCCGCCACTGTGGCTTCTGGGGCGATGCGCCACCTGTAGGTATGTGCTGGTGATACATGTGTGTTTCGGTGAACTCTTGGCAGCGCCTGTTTCGGTTCTTGCAAGTTGATTTCCATTTCGGCTTGTCAATGACATGCCGGAAAACCGTTGAGAGGTGCTGGAAAGGGCAGGCTTGAGGATGTAGGTTCTTGGGTGGAGTTCACAGTGCACACCTCGACATGTACTTGAGCGCCCCTGACTGGGAACTGCTCTGTTGCGCAGCTAGGGACCCGAAGATCCCACAACATGATGCTTCCATCTTTGCCACCTGTAGTTTTCAAATTCTCGGCCTATGACTTTGATGTGAACAATCTAGAAGTAAAGCGGGTAACAGAAGGTGCACTTCAGGACACACCAGAGGCTACAACATCACTGCAGACTGGATGTACTGCCAAGCACTTCACCGATGCAGAGTGTCCAGCCAAGGTTGCCAGACACGTGGCTGTCATTGTGTCCCACTGCCGTAAGTTGAAGTCAGTTGCTGCGGTGAGAAGTTGCCTGTCACCCTGCATTGGCAGCATACGCTTGTTTGGCTTGGAACTACAGCACTGGGTGAGAGTGGTAGTTGTGAAGTTTTCATACCTTGATGAAGCTCAAGTCATTAATAGCATTATGATGAGCAATCCATTGTGCCTTGACATTCTGCTCTGGTTCGTCAATCACGTTGATGTGGTCTGGGAGCAGCTCAGACGTGTTTATCATGCTGACATATCCATCGTAGTCTGCCATGGCTAGCAAGCGCTGATCAAATAGTGTGGAACTATATGTTGCAGCTATGGGGTCGGTTTGATGTCCATCGGGGTTGCACTTTATTATGTCTGGCTCCGAGAAGCTGTCTGTCTTCAAAACTGGCCGCTCTGCATCACACCACAATGACTGACTGCTATTCAACGAATATACAACCCATGTACTCTTGCTTCAATGAAAACGGCTCAGCACGGTGAGTACGGCAATCATTCATTGCTCTGAACGAGAGTAAGGCAGGACTGAGGTCAGCGCACTTGTGCAAACACTGCCAGATTCATATCCAAACACAAGCGAAGCGAGATTCGTCATGATATAGAATCAAGCGCCGCAGAAGCCTGTGGAGACGTCTTGTAGACTGTGCAAAGCTCTGTTGGATCACTGTGATGCACAACCTTCCAATCAACTGGAGCCGCCCACTGGACGTTGAACAACAGGTAAGCAAGTATCGAAACCTACTCCGTTACTTTCTGCTGACGTATAGAGCAGGCTTTCTCGCGGCCTTCAACCAGTGTCGCGCTGAGCGGGTACATGTGAATCGTTGTTGAATGCCAAGCCTGTCTCTCCGCTCACGGGCAAGCAGCATGCATTCGTAGATTACAACGGGGAATACTAGTCAAAAACCTATGTACGTGTCCATGGAGACAGCTGTACACTCTGATACTGTGGATGCATCGAGTTCTAATTTGCAGTACACGATGGTGGCCAAATCTCACACAGTGCGTCGCTTCATGAGTCTCAGAGTCTGACTGAACAGCATGCCAATCATTGGAACATATTAGTATCTGGAGGCAGCAGGAATGTTGGCTGGAACTGGCAAACAGTTGATCAATCACGACAGCCGTTCACAGTGGCGTCGCAGCTGTCGTTTCAAATTGTTTGGGGCTTGACACCATATGCATCTTCCTTGGCCAGGTAGCACCTACCCCATTCACACTGGCGGCCATCGCCTCTGAAAGATTGATCCTGAGTGTGCACTAGGAATGTGCACCTGGAACATTCACACCTGCCGTGGAGCTCCGTGCAGCGAGATAAAAAACACCCCATTTCCATGAAACGGCGTCGCCATTTCATATGCACATCTCGAGTGGCCAAATGACCTACAGTGAAAGCCAGACAGCTCATACAGCATTGTATAATCCGTATCGTATCGTGCGGTGTCACATCTTCTTTGCGTGTCGTGCTGCCGATTGCTTGCTCACTCGCGCACCAGGCCCCGCACTCGTGTCGAGTCTGTATCGCATACTGAACTTCGGATTTACGTTTGTAATAATGCATAAAAGAGT
>JAUMHD010030681.1:0-24335 GCA_032359135.1 Ulvella scutata | reverse complement strand
TCCGAGCATTTCATTATTATGAACATTAGATGTGAATTCTGGCGTTGGCGCTGCTTGCGAAGCGGTCTGGTGAAATCGACGTGAATATGCCATGCAATTTGGTGGATTCAACCCCAGCAGCACGCACATGCTGAAGGGTTACCGAATTCTGCTTCATAGCACATCACACTAGTTTGTGTGCTCACATACCTACATACCGTAGTCCTTGTAAAGGTTCGACAAGTAACGCGTAACACATGAGATCTTGTCTGTAACACGCAGAATAGCCGATTCTGTCCACTTTACTAGAAATTTCGTCCTCGAGGTAACGCTCGGAAAGTCAGAACTGTCGGAATGCCCCGAAGAAAATTTCCTAGGTAACGCAACAGTCTTGCAAATCTGTCGAAAACCCCTCAGAAGGCATTCCGTGGTAACGGGCAAATGGACAAATGTTCACTAACTGTCGAAAACGTCGGTACTGTTAAATACGCCGGATTCCAAGTAATCTGAGGTGTGCTCACTGCCACTATATCCCAAGTCAAACAGATCGTCAGCTGACGCGTCAGATTGCATCCCTGCCTCGTCGCTGAGGTCAGGCATTTCAAGCATGTGTGTAACCAGTGCTTGCAAATAGAAGTACTCGAGCAGGTTAACTGTTGCCTGCTCCCTCAGCATATATCTAGGCGGTGCCGAGAGTAGAAACGTTTCGCCCCGTCACATACAACAGCCCAGCATGTGTCGAAGAAGGGATCGAAGCTAACGCCACTTTTGCTCCAATTTGTCCAAATGACCCAAGAAATGTTTCGGTGCTAACGCACAAAAACTTACAAACTGTCGAACTGCCTCCACAAATCGTTCATTTGTAACGCGCTAATTCACACAAAGTGCCTACTGCCCCGAACAAAAAATCCCGGCGAACGCCGGAAAATTGGATGGCTGTCGAAGTTTTGGTGTGGTGTTTTGACGTAACAGCGATTTCAACTGTCGAACCTTTACAAGGACTACGGTACCAGCGTATGTAACGCTAAAAAGTAGCAGCGATGATAACAATGAAAACCTTCCAATACCTTTTCGGTTAGTGATGAGCGAATGCACGATGGTCGAGTACATCCGTAGAATATACTGCAGAAAATTTGTCGAGGTAGAGGTCAGAAACTCAAGAAAAGTAAGAAACCCTGAAGAACCCTAAGCCTGCCCTTGTCCTATCCATTCAGGTGCGAGGGTTGAAGCCCTTCTTGGCGTGGATCCCGAACCGCATAAATGAAAAAAACACACACATTTTATATACCTTGTTTTGTGTTAGTTGCTCTTGGCTAAAACTCCTTACAAACCGGAAAGGCAGAAAAGGGGCATGAACCCAAACAGCCAAAATCAACTAACACAAAACATCCACCACTTCACTCGAATGGCACAACAGCACCAGTTGCTCTTGGCTATTTGGGTTCATGCCTATTCACAACCTTTCCGGCTTGTCAGAGAAATCTTTTACAAACCGGCAAGGTACTGCTGGTTCAAGGAAGGTTCTGGTCTACCGCTGGTTCACATCCACATCCAACTGTGGTTCAATTGACAAACGGGCCCTGGGGGCCAAAAACACACAAACTTTCAATGATTTCTTTTTTTTTTGAATTGGAAAGGAACAGGAAGGCGAGCACCTGTCGTGGCATCATCTTCAAAGCTGCGAAAGTTGTCATGGTCGCCCTCCCGGCCTAGAGCGCCGCGAATCACCTCGCTGTGCTCACCGATGCTTTGCATGTTCGACTTTGGCATCGCCGTCGGCCCTGCACCATCCATGCGTGCCGCTGACGGCCTTAGAGGATTCGCCCCCAAGTCCCTGGGGGACGACGTTGAGGGGGACAGACGCCCCGAGGTCAGCGACGCGGGGGTCCTCGCCGGCGACGTTTTATTGCTTGCTGCCAGCGCGCGCTTCGTGTACAATGCATGCAGGTGGGAACTCTCCGCGATGACCTCGCCCGACAGCAGCGGAATGCTCTGGGCTTCAAGAAGGGCCTGCGCGGCGCTGCTGCGGTCGGCCCCCCTGGGAGGGGGGCTGGGGCTGGCGCTGTGTCGGCTCGACGCGGAGGGGGCTGCTGTGTGGCTATAGGGGGCTGTGGAGGGGTGGCGGGGGCTGCTTGCGCTGTCCATTGACGCACTCTTGCCGCGTGTCGACCTCTTTGAGTCCTTGCCACCCTTGGCGCGTAAGCTCCCCCGCTTCGTTGGAGCTGCATGCATGGACGTCGGTTACAAACCTGAAATATATACGACCAAAAGATGCTTCAGTGACTTTTGGTCGTGGCGTTGTGTTTCGTTTCGTTACTTTATTACTATCGTAGTTGAGCTAAAAGAGGAACTGGAAAGGACTTCCGTAGTCTGTGGTTGCGAATCAGTAGGCAGTATCTGAGTTTTGCCCTGGCTCGTGGTCGTGGCATTGTGTTTCGTCACTTTTATCACAGTTTGGCTAAGAGTGCTGGGAAAGACTTTCGTGATGGTGCTGTTGTGCCATTCGAGTGCAGTGGTGGATGTTTTGTGTTAGTTGATTTTGGCTGTTTGGGTTCATGCCTATTTACTACCTTTCCGGTTTGTAAAGAAATTTTGGAAAGGACTTCCGTGGTGGAGCTGCTGTGTACCATTCGAGTGATTGCGGTGCTTTGTGGTTTTGATCGTGCATGCTATCCGGGTGCTTCCTGCCCTTTTTTTGCATTTCAGGTTTTGGTAAAGATGCCAGTGACATCATCACTCCTAGTGGTATAACACGACCATCGCTCCTGGGTCGGGCCCTGAATCAGTCAATTGAAACCGTGTCCACAGGCGAAACCCCGCACCCGGCTTTATCCAGCCCCAGCCCTGTCCCAGTCCTCAACGCAAGTGCCGTCTTTCTACAACTTTCTACAACTTTCTAAAACAAACTTTCGACTGCTGATGCTCATGCGCGACAAAAACATGTGCTAACAAATCGCGCGCATGTGGCCCTGGGGCGAATGCAAAAAAAACAAAACAAAAGAAAGCTGTCTTGGTTTCATGCGCGCGCACTCCGCCACAAACCCCTGCACATGTTCATGTTGCCGCTCATGCATGGACCGGAAGCATCGCACCCACTGTCACAACACCCCCACGCGTGCGGCTTCTGGATATGCGGCTGCCGTCCTGGCCAGGGGGGTTGCCAATGGGGTCCAGGTGTTGGCCAGGTAGGGTTCCACTGACCTTGCCGCTGTGTTTGCCGCTCAGCCCAGCGCTTGCTCCAGACTTTGTGTCCTCAATATGATACCCGCTGGCACCCCCATAGCCATTCCAGACGCTCCTGCCGTTCGTCGACCCCATCTCCGACAACCCTCCAGCCTCAGAAGGGTTTTCTTCCGCGACTGTCCGCAGGTGGTCGTGCGCGAGACCGGAGTGGCCAGAGGTGTCACCGACATGCGCATGCGCATGCTGCGCATGCATTACAGAGCTGTCGGGCTCGTACCCGCTGGACTCGCCGCCGATCCGCGACGTGGGGGGGGTTTGGTCAGGGTTTGAGGACGCGCTCGAGTCGCCGTCGTACGCGAAGCTCGTACTGGGGCGGTTCGGGGGGAGTAGTGCGTTCGCGGTGTTCCCTTGCATGGAGCTGACGTTGTCGGTGGGGGGTTCTGCCTCGGAGCTGTGCGGGGAGGGGGGGTCAGGTTCGGGGCTTGTTTGGGCCATCGGCGACACACTGCGGCTGTTTTGAAAGTGCCGGAAGTTAGCGGTAGCGTCCTCGAGCTCTGGTCGCACCCCATCGATCTCGGCGGACGCCGTGGTGGCGTACTGTGCCGCGTTTGCCGCAGTAACGGCTTTGCGGATCTCATGCCGAGAAGACGCGGAGCCTAAAGAACCCTGCAGGAATGTAGGGGAGTGGGTGGTGCTAGGGCTTTTGGAGCGGCGCGCAAAGGTAGGGCTGCGGGTGCCTGTTAGGGTTCTCGAGTCGGCGGCGGCGGCGGAGGTCTGTGACGCGCGCTGGAGCGACGGGCCGAAGACTGCGGCCCCTGTAGCCATCGCGGGGGAGGCAGCGGCGTTGGTGGAGGTGGGGGATGTCGGCAGCTGTGTGTCCACGTATGGCATCACTGGGAATGGTAACTCCGTGCTGTCCTCTTGGGGATCTGTCTTTGTTTGTGCGGTGCTTGTGTCTCCCTGTTCTCCTCCAATGCTTGTCTGCCCACCCCCTTTGCCGAAAGACGCCAGGCTTCGGAGAGTCAGCATTTTGTTTCTTTTCTGCAAGAATACGAAACGAATAATGCATGAGCGCCATGCATGATGTAGGTAGCACACTTCCTGAAAAACCGGACACAGGTAGAGTGATCAAAACATGCGATTCTGGGGTACTGTGAAGCAAAAAAACACCGAAACCCGTAGAAGCAAAAAAACCCAAAACTCTATCAAAAAAAACTCCAAACAGCCCCGTACCAGCAGGTTGGCTTTGCTGGGCTCTGACAGGTCACCAGTAGACGCTTTCTGCCGCGACTCTGACCCGAAGCAGCACCAGCACCAACGCATGTACACCATGCATGCGCAACACAGCAGCAGCGCGGCGGCCACCGACCCAGCAATCACCAGAGGCGTTGCGTTTCTCTCCGCCCATGACTTGCTGTCTCCAGAGCCCCCACTGCCCCCTTCGGAGGGGGGTAGGATCTGGGGTGGCGACGCGGCTAAGAGCCCGGGGTCTGGGAGGGGCCGGGGGATGGGGATTTCCATGCCGCTTGCCAGAGACTGTTCCTGCACGCTCTTTTCTCTTTTTTGTTTTTGCTTCTCTGTTTAAAATCCAAACCGCAAAGGTAGTGAATAGGCATGAACCCAAAAAGCCTACTTTGTTTAAAATCCAAACCGGAAGGTAGTGAATAGGCATGAACCCAACTAGCCAAAAGCAACAAACACAAAATATCCACCACTTCACTCGAATGGCACATCAGCACCATCACGAAAGTCTTTCCCAGCACAGATCTTCTGTATAAATCAATATCTGTTTACACCCGTCTACACCCTTTTTTACTCTTATGTGTTTGATGCTATCTAGCTCTAGCGCCGTTGCGAATGTCTTGCTGAGTGAACACTCTCCTGCAGTACCATGTGAAAGATGCACGTCTGTAACTTTCTGCCTCTTTTACTCTTACTAATTAGGAACGTGTGTCAGTTGATGCCTATTCACTACCTTTGCGGTTTGATTATGAAGGTGTGTCTATAGGCGCGCGCACTGGACGCTGTTGCAGTGCGCAAGCTTGGTGCACCGAGTTGTTTTTCTTCTTCTTGGTGTGAATTCGCGGTGCGAGCCAGCGACTCCAACGCAGGGTCGAACTAATAAAGATGCTTTCTTTGCGTTTTACAGGTGTCAGGGTGTCACAGATGGTTGCTAGCAGCTGCTCCTACACCCAAGGCTCCTATTCTACCCCAAGAAAGTATCTTTAATGTTGATAGGAGGAGCAGCCTCCAACCATCTCCAACACCTCAAACTTTGTGGCTACAGGGGGAAAATAGTCATTTTTCATTTCACTTCACTTCATTTTCAAGCGAACAGCTGCATCAAGGATGCCGCAGGGTCGCTGGTGCTGTTTTGCCATTCGAGTGAAGTAGTTGCTTTTGGCTATTTGGGTTCATGCATATTTACTACCTTTCCGGTTTGTGAAGGTGCCGTAGGGGCGCCGATTCCATTTTTTTTCATCATCTGGCAACACAAATGGATGCAAACGCACCTGCCGAACTGATGCAATCTCCGCAGAATCTTCATTCAAGAAGCTTGTACCACCGGGAGGGCCCCAAGGCTCATTCTCAACACCCCTTCGCAGGAGCCTCACATACACCCAGCTCGGGCCCAAGGTTTCCTGCCTCTCAACACTCCAAACCCTCGGCGACTCGCGCGCATCGCTAAACACTAAGCACTGCTCTGACTGCGCCGCAACGACACCGTCTGTAGGGCTGCGGTTGTTCACAAACGTGCACCCCTGTAGCCACACCGCGGACGGCGCAGGGGTGGCCATGAGGCCGATGGCGGGGCCGCCGACGACATCCGCGGAAGGTTCTGTGGAAGGTTCTGTGGTGGCGGTGTTGACGTCAAACGCGCAGGTGTGGAATGCGGCAGAGCTTCTGCCCTCTACTTTCACTGCTGCGTGCGCAGGTGCGGAGAATCCGCCGAACCAGGAGTCTGCATTGCAGCATGAGTGACTTGCTGCAAGGGTCATGGATTGGTCAAGTCAGCAGGAGCGACTTGAGTTACTTGCTTCAATGTGCATGACTTCATAAACTCAGCATGCGTGACTTGCTGCAATGTGCATGGCTTGGTAAAGTCAGCAGGAGCGACTTGAGTTACTTGCTTCAATGTGCATGCCTTGATGAACTTAGCACGAGTGACTTGCTTCAATTCGTATGACTTGATAAACTTAGCATGAGTGACTTGCTGCAATGTACATGGCTTGGTAAAGTGAGCACGAGCGACTTGAGTTACTTGCTTCAATGTGCATGACTTGATAAACGTATTTCGCACTTTATGATAAGGAGATGATGGAGTGTATTAGAGAAATTTCGTGATGGCGATGCTGTGCAATTCGAATGATGTGGGTGCTTTGTAGTTTGATCTTGCGATCTTTTTGGTCTTTGTATCTTGATCGTGCATTCTATTTCAGGCTTGTCACACACCGATAGCAGAGAAATAGGTGAAAGTCTGAGAATTTGATGGCTGCTGAAGCAGGTATTCGCATAATGACGAGGCGCCTCGATGATGCACGCATCCTGATGCAGGCGCACACTATGGTGTGCATGTGCAGAGCATTGATGCAGGACACTGTCATAGGTAGGGCTGTTGTGCTGTGAATTTGAATGGATGGGGTCTAAGGGTCCTCGGGATGTGTCAGATGTAGACTCATGTGTGCATGGAGCTAAGTTGGCATGCGAGGATTTGCTGGTACATGAGCCATTCTATGGAGTTATACCTGTACCTGTAACTTTACACACCCATATGTGCACATGCACCATGCTGACCCATACGTAAAAGGGAAGGGGGGGAGGGGGGCGACAGGCACAGTTAGACGTGCATAAATTTCACAGGGTAGAAATCAGGTGCATGCGTTCATATTGCACACAAACGAAACAGGCAGGGATGGACATACCACGAGCATACAACCGGCCTGCCTCATTCACACGTACCCCTCTGCTGGTAGCACCTGTCAGATCGCCCACAAGGACGGACCTGGTAAGCCACAAGTCAGCCTCTGATACCTCCAGAAGGGTTGATGCAGGCTGACGGGTGCTGTTATCACCTGCGTGGACCTCCATGTACAGGTCATCGATCCACAGGTTTTGTGCTGTTCGCAGGAAGTTCTTGCTGACTCTTATTCTACACTGCGTTGGAGATGTGCGTTGTGGCTCCAGGGGGGAGTTTGGAGGGGCCTCTGTGCAGTTCCCCTGCACACATGAAACGTCCTGTTCACGAACCAGTTCAGAACTGAGACAGCAAGTTCTTCGGCCACGAACGTGCAAAAAGATCACGCAGTGTACAAATTGGACACTGTGGTATACATCTAAACGTGCAGTGTACTTGAAGCCTTGTTTGAACGTGCACTGGAGGCTGCGAGTGACACCTTCGAACCAGCTGGGGCGATCATAGCAGGCGGTGCCGAGGGAAACCAGTTCAGGATCATCATAATATCACACATTGGCTTCCTGCCATGGTCTGGCAACTCGTTGAGTCCATTCACTGTAGTTGAGTCGGGTATTTGAACAGAAAAGGGCAGGCTACCCAGTTCCTTCTCGTTCAATTGATTGCAGCAATGCACGCAGTATTGAAGTGAGCTAATTTTCCATGCTACCCTGGTGGGATTGCGCGTTCGCGTTCACAAGCTCAGCCAAAGGCCGTACAAACTCTTCGGCAGGTCCGTACGGCATCAATGCAAACACACGTCTGCCCAATATTAAGCGTATCCGGTATGATTAGATGCTCATACCATGTACATCATGGCTATCTGCCAGTTAGGTAGCGAACTCGAGGACATGTGGATGTAGGCACAATGCAGACTACGTTTGGTATGAGAGCAATTAACAGCGCACCCGTATACTACGAACTCCTTGTAAGGGATACATCCAGGCTGAATTGGGCTGTGCTGGCTCCGATGAAAGGTCAAGATGCGCATTGAGAACGACATGCTGCGAGTTGAGCATCGCCCATCTGAGTTCAGCTATCGTAGATACTGATGTTGAAACACCAGCCTGCTGCGCGAGACATGTTCCTGGCAGTGTGCTCAGTAGCAACAGGAGAAGAGAGAGCGTTGCACGGGGTAACCACAGAACTGAGACACAAGTGCGCGTGTTCTGAGAACAACGCAGCAATAAATGCGCCTTGGAGTCATCAGCAGTGCCCGATGCCGCCATCCTTCTCCCTGCGCTTGACTCTCGCCGTAGCTACAACAGCTGTTTGATTCACCTGACCGCCAGCTCGACGCTGCACAGCACAATGACCTTCTCACATCAGTATGTATTTCATACTCTCAAACTCCAGCTATTGTTCTGCTATTGCACGGGCTTGAGTGCGCAGATGACGGGTTTCGCCTTGCATGCACATCACAGAGCACCACTAGCTACAGCACACAGTAGAACGCAGGTGAGCGCACCGGGCATATACTGTTGCTAACATCACGTTCGATGTATACACGGAGCGAAGATTGCCAGGCGAGAAAGTTACGTCACGTCACAGTGCTCGATTATAGGCAGCCCAGCAGAACAACAAGCATCATGTGTTCGTACAACAGTTGAGAAGCTAGTGTGCTTTCAGAAATACCGTTGGCTGTATCGGGGGGGTCTCGGTGCCGCACCGTGCTTGTTCTCGTGGCAGCGAGGCAGAGATGTCGATGCGCCGCACTGTGCCTGCGTAACACGCCCGCGCACTCCTTTGCAATTCACAAACCTAAGGAGCAGATCCTGTGTCCGAGGATTGTGTTTGGTGTGGGTGGGCACCCATAATCGTATCGTCCTGCTTATGCCTGCAGGACCTCTATCAAAAATCACAATCTCATCCGCGTCACTTCACACACGGGTGTAGTTGCTGCACAGCTACACTGCTAGTATTCCAGAGCAGATAGTTATTGAGCGATACAGCCTTGTAAATTGCGAGCTCACGATGGGATCGAAGCTAGACAACATTGCAAGGTTGATGAAGCCAGATTCAGGCCATGCCGCAGTTGTTCATGCGTCACCAGTCCTGTCCAGTAGAACATCCCTCACAGCCCCGAGTCTGCTTCGTTGGTTGATCCGTGCTCCCGTGCAGTCGGTCCGTTTACCGGCAAAAATCTGTCATCTGATCATCCACTGACAAAAATGGGACTCCGAGGAACATGCATGACGTGCCCACAGCTCTCGCGTTTGTCGCTGAGGAAGGTAGTCGCCAGAGCCCGGTCTAGCCGGCTATAGCCGAGTATCACTTGATGCATGGAAAATGTCAGTGCGGTGCAGTGATTACACATCTACAGGTCAGGCCTTCAGACATATGGCCTACACTTGAATTTTCCTTAGATTGACTTGACATGTTATGTTTTAGCTGGTATCTAGTTAATTGATAGATCGTCTAGATACGCGCTTGCAATTGTCAGTTGTGGTCGTGGCTTTGCGCAAGCCCACTTGGAATAGCGACCGCCTTCCATCCGGCTAGCTGAGCATATTCAAAGTGGTTGAAGTACGCACATATGTGTCTCTCATTGGTCATGATTGGTGAAGTGATGTCATGGTGCTGTACAGTAGATGTATACTAGTGTGCTGAACCTGGGCAAGCTTCCTTCAGGAGTGAGCGTGACATTTTCGAGTCCTGACAGCAGAACGTTGGCTGGTGCAGTCTTTTTTCAGGTGGCTACGCTTGCTAATCTAACCTTGTTCGAGCATGTTGCGTTGTGAGCGTGTCAGGTACAGTGGTGCCTGGTGTTGCAAACCCATCTGGAAGCAATCAACACAACGTCCTCCAACTTGAATGTTGTCTGTGCACAGAATTCAAACGCCATCTGTGAGTACTACTCACTGATGACACCTTCGTCTGGCCATTTATCAGTCCTGCTTGCTGAAGTGACAAGTTCTGGCACTGCACAGGTGGTTTGCACATCTGCCAAGTCCAAAACGTATGTGCAAACTGTGATCCGATGCTAGTTACAAGAGCAAGTTCCATCACAACATGGCCGTAAACCATGTCTGAACAGGTACACCTGTGTTCTGGTAGTACCTGGACGCTTGGGGAAGAATGGCTGCAGATCCAGCAGAACGCCAGAAGGCTACAGCCACCTCCTCAGTGCACTGTGTCCTGCATCCACATCCGCCATAGGCCATTTCCGGCCACAATTGTCTGGCCCAAGTAAGAAATAAAATAAGGCCCTAGGGGCCAACAAATGTCTGCAGCCCAGGCTGCACGTGTACACCTATAGATTCCACTCTTCAGGAATGATAGAAAGAGCTGTCGCACATCCACAGTCGCGACAAGAGTAATCCAGCAAATGACCCAGGTAGAGGTCTGCCATAAGAAGCATTTTGAAATGCCTTACTTTCACATCCAATCTCTCCGGTCGATGTAATCTTGCAATGCCAGTTTGAAATCGCAGTTACTGGACTTAGTAATCCTGCAAACTATCACTGGGGTGGCCATAAGTGTCGTGCCTTGTGGCCACAAGTGCTGGGTTAATCGATTTCGCTGTTGCTGGGACATAATTCCGTGCAGAACGCAGCAGTTACGATCGACCAGTTGTACGCATATCCAGTGTTAGACCAGAGTTCAGCCGATCTACTCAGCCGATCACAGCAAGATCTACTCTGTGACCGACAAAACACCGCGACATAACATTGCCTTGCTTATTGGTGGCGAGTGATGTCTTGTGTTGCAGGTGCGTGCGGTTGCAATGTGATTTCGGTAGCCCAATCACTGGCATCTTTGTGATCCAGCAGGACATGCCCGTCAAGGTGCAATATATACGACCTCCATCCATCCGAGCCGCTTCGTTCAGAGAGTGCTTCACACGTTCGACGGAGTCTTGCAAGCGTGTTGCTGCCGTGCTACAAGCCTTGTAGTACAAGGCCTCTGCCATTCGCTGTTCGACGCACGTTGTGCGCTGCTCCAGCAAACTATCACGGGTGCAAGATATTGCTCCATACAGCAACATCGCACAGGTTTGTGGTGTATGCTTCTGCAGCTTCTGCCAGTAGAGTGCTATCTTGTTTGCTGCAATGTTCAGCAGCCAGCCAGCCGAAATTTCGCGAAATGCAGCAACACAAGGGCCAGTGCAGTTGTCCCGTCCGTGCGTCACTTCAGTGGCTCATCACCAGGGACATCAAGGGCTTCCTGTTCCTTCATCCCCTGTTCCTTGATCAACCGGTCCTTGTCCTTCTTCGAATTCGCCAGACGTTCCGTTCTCTGTTGGTTGTCCGCAAGATTCAAAATCTGAGGGGCAAAGTGCAGCAATGGAGCAGCAAGAACAACTCAGAGGAACAGCGTGCAATAGTTGTACATACATGTATGCAAGGGGCGAGGGCTATGAAGAGCACAGCCAAACAGCTACCAGTTGCATATCGTGCTTTGCATCTTTGTTTAGCCACCCCACGACACGTGACCTGGCATCGAAATATTACCTCTGCCTTGGTTACTTGCCCTGTGCTTCACGATTACGGGATGTGCGTTCTGGCTAGCCTGGATTGAGGTTGTGTTCGTTTGATCGCACGATCACGGTTGCTGTGCAGCACAGGGTAATTCAAGTGGGGGCGTAGCTACTCTCCCAGAGCTACGCGTAGCTACTGTCCCAGAGCTACGCGTAGCTCTGGGAAGGCCCGGGATGTTAACCCCTGGATTATGTGATGCATGTGAAACCGCCCAAGCTTGGTCGGTCTCACATGGTCACCTTGGCCAAGGTGACCATGTGGCCTGGGCATCCAGGGAACAACTGGTTGTCCAGGTTATAATGGTATAACCTGGATATTGCTATCCAGGTTATATCATTCCTGGATATTGGAATCTAGAAATGTATGTGGGCACAGTGCTTCAGCTGGGCACAGGTTTCCTGCAAGGCGCATGACCTCACTAATCAGGAACTGTTTTCTTGGGTCGGAGACCATGTGCACATTGTGCTAACATTCAGCTGCTATGGCCGGTCCTTTAGCTGCTATCCCTTGGCCATAGCAGGCAAGGAAGCGCTGATGCATAGCGCTCACCCCAGCAAGTGTTGGCCCAAGAAAGAAAGCGCATGTCTCGCTGAAAACTGAGACATGCAGCGCTACATGCCTCAGTGGTCAGCGACCTTGCTTACAAGACACCTGTTTTGTCTGTTCTGAAACATTCTCTTGTTGTGTCTGAACGTCCGAAACAGGGAACGTCTGAAACGTTGTATTCAAACGCGAGCTGCTGATATGTCGGATGTGGCTGCTTTGCCGTTTCATCCGGTTTGCTACTCGTATTTTTCCGGTGGTTCCTTGCGGGTTTGGCCGTGCGTGACACCTGCCTGCCTCGCTCTCCGCGCTGCACCAGTGATCACCAGTTTCGCTTCAGTTGTCAGGTCACACACCCAAAAAATAGTCACAAATAATCAGGATGGTTCTATCTAAGTAAGCGACAATGGTGATCAGTGCTCTGCACCTCCTTCTGCTCTGCTTGTGCACCCCTAGCCACTCATGCGCTCCTAGCCACTTGTGCGCCCCTAGCCACTTTTGTGCCCCTTACCTGCGTCATTGCCATTGATACAACACACATGCACACACCGTGTCTGCAGACTCTGCTGTTGCTCGTATCACCTGGCTCCCAGGGTTGAGTTTAAGGACTTGGGGAAAAGTAATGATTTCGGCGAACTGTTGTCAGGGGGGTGGGGCTACATAGAACACTTCATTATTTTAGATGATTTTTCGGCGTGACCTTTGCTCAAAACAACTGATTCTTGCACCGGGGGTGCTGAAATCCGTTTACAAACCAGAAAGGTAGCTAATAGGCCCAAACAGCCGGGGTATTGAAGTACAATTGCATACAACATTCTAGAAGTTTGCAGGACCAATCATACCTACACACTGGGGGCAGAAGCCAAATCACTCTCACGACCTCGCAATGGTTAAGGAGTAAGGGCAGGCCTGGGCCAATATACGATTGTTCCTACAGAGTTACAAACCGGAAAGGTGGTGAATAGGCATGAACCCAAACAGCCGAAAGCAACTAACACAAAACATCCACCACTTCACAGCACCATCACGAAAGTCTTTCCCAGCACTCTTAGCCAAACTGCGATTGTGCATTTGCCACACCGTATATTTTCGTACACCTAACAAGTCAAGTTTCTGAGGGTCGTAGTAGTGCCCATAAAAGAGTGTCAAAATCGCCATCAAAAGGATGATACACGAAAGCATACGTTCTCTCAACTGTTCTCCGTATGATCTCACATGGGCACCCTCCGTATATTAGGCCAGGCCCTATTTAAGGCCCTGATGAAGGCCCAGATGAAGGCCCTGGTTTGATGAAGGCCCAGATGAAGGCCCTGGTTTGATGAAGGCCCTGGTGAAGGCCCTGGTGAAGGCCCTGGTGAAGGCCCTGGTGAAGGCCCAGATGAAGGCCCTGGTTAAGGCCCAGATGAAGGCTCTGGTGAAGGGGTTCTGTAGTGGCCTGCCATGTTGTGGTCTTGGTTGCAACTGTTGAGAGAGAGCTGCGGCACAGTGGCGGGGCCAGCGGGGGCAAAGTCGGCGAGTGAGGCGGGGTAGCGGGGGGTCGCAAAGGCGCCTGTCCTGGACATGCTGCTGGTGTAGCCCACGTCATCATAGCCACACTGGAACCTGCAGCAGTCGGAGCACGAATTGCTGTTGGCTGTGCTTGCTTGCTTATTTGCTTGCTTATTTACTTATTCGCTTGCTTATTTGCTTGCTTACCGTAGTATTGCCAATGGATCAGCGGACATTTTAGCCGGTCGGGACACGCCGGTCGGGAGCACTTTCACGCTCGTGGTAAGAAGCACTTTCACGCGGCTGAGTTTAAGGTCAATCCCAAGACCATACAATAATTCACTGATCCGGCGATATCGGGTCGTTCGGAACAGAACGAAGTTTAGTGATTTGCATTCGGCCGGCGCTTTGAGGTCCAACAGGGACGGGACCGCTGATCCACTGGCAATACTACGGTACTTACTTATTTGCTTGCTTATTTACATATTCGCTTATTTGCTTGCTTAGTTACTTATTTGCTTATTTGCTCACTTATTTGCCAGCTTACTTGCTTGCTTCCTTGTTTGCGTGCTTGCTTGCTTGCTTGCTTGCTTGCTTTTCGTTCAGATTTCCACAGCAGAAACGAAAACCAATTAAACAGTCCCGCAGCAAGCTGGCCATTCAGTGCCCTGCCAGTGCACCCACTTACATATGTTGGAGACCATTTTGAGTGTTTTTGGGCTGCAGTTTATCTTTCACTTGCAACAACACTGATCTTGCTGATCTTCAGCCAATTGTGGTTGAACGAGATTTGCAAGCTTGAGACGCACTGGCGGCGGTTATACGGCCCCGAGTCGCGGTCGATGCAGACGCCGCCGTCCGCCTCCGCGAGGTCCGCGGCGAGATGCATGCAGTGGCCGTCAGGGCGCGAGGGCACCAGCAGGCGGTGCAGCGCGCGGCAGGCCAGCGTGTCCTGGTCGAGGTCATCGTACGATCCTACCCTCTTGCTGCCAAGCTTGCGCATGCAGTCCGCCTTGTCCGCGTAGAACCTGCGCATCCTGTGATCACTTGTGATCAGAGCTTGTGATGCGTTTGCTTGTACTCATCCTTGGCTTAATTGTATGCCTGTGCCAATATACGGAGGGCATGTGAGATTATACGGAGGGCAGTTGAGAAAACGTATACTTTCGTATATCACCGTTTTGATGGGGATTTTGACACTCTTTCATGGGTACTTCACCCCCAGGAACCTTTGATTTGTTAGGTGTATGAAAATATACGATATAGCAAATGCAAAATCGTATATTGGCACAGCCCTACTTAATTGTGCTGTTTTGTGCAGCCAGTTTTCGTTCGAGTAACGCATTGCATGATTTCCGCCACTGTGGCGCTGAGGCCGAAGCTCAAACCGAGTATGGCGTAGTACGCGAATAATTTATTCATTTTACAAGGCGAGGTCGAGCCAAGTTGTCATGCGTTGATTTGCTGGTACATGAGCCATTCTATGGAGTTATGCCTGTGATGGTACACATGCATCACAAGGCGAGCAAGCTGAAAAGTGTAAGGTTCTGAGCTAATACCAAAAGCGACCGATCGGTTATGGTCGTATTCTACCACTAGGAGCGACGATGTCACTGATATAGTAGACTCGCCTACAAATGTAGCACAAAGCAGAGGCTTGCGAGCCCCGCTTTGTCTTTTTTAGGTGTGTGTGACCTGACAAATGAATCGACTCTAGTGTCCTAACTCAATGCCATTCTGTCATCCAGGGAGGCCGCACCTCAGCAGAGGGGAAGCCGGGGTCGCGGAGCGGGTCAACGCCCTTCCACGGGGCGCCAAAGTTTGGAGCAACGAGGTCGTAGCCACACATGTCGCCCTGCCTGTCAAAGAACATCTTTCCGGTCAGCTCAAATGTTGCCTCACGCACCCACGGCCCCGCAAACGTGAGATTGCTCAGCAGCGCAGCGTGAGATTTGTATACAATCGAAACCTGCACTTCCAAACCTGAGTCATCTTCTGTCTGAAGCCCTACCCTGCACGCATGCATGCTATGCATGGCGAGTCCTCACTCGCAGTCGGCGTGCGGCCTGCTGCACCGCCGGCAGATGGGGCCTGCACTGTAGTGGCTACAGGTGCTGTTGAACATAGCCCGTCTACTTCTGAGCTCAGGTGTGCAGTGGTTAATGTAGACTGGCTATGTTCAACAGGTGCGCACACAGTGGCCACAGGTGCGCGCGCAGTGGCTTTGAGGACCGCGGCCACAGCATGCAGGGTTTCAGGCACGGCTCACAGCACAAGGTAACGTGTGGCTCTGCTTCACTATTGTACCATGTGAAGCTGGGACAGACTTGCCGAGCAAAAGAAATTTAAATCGTAACGTAACGCAGCCCCAAATGCCGAGGGTTTTGCATGCGTACGGTAGTTGGGACTATTTGTTGCTTGTGTGACCTGAAAATTTAAGCGACACTGGTGATCACTGGGCACTAGAGAACATGACTGTAGCATACGTATACTAACAAGGAAGAGTTTTCCTGTCATTACCTAGGGTTGCTCACCCACCCTCCTAGTCATGCATTGTACTTCATGACCGAGTCCTTGTTGTTGTAACTATACTAACAAAGAACTACCATGTGCGAGTGAAAGTGACTGTAGTATACGTTCAATCACAAAGAACATGTGTAAAGTTACAGGCATAATTCCATAGAATGGCGCATGTACCCTAACAAAGAACTCTTTACAAACCGGACAGGTAGTAAATAGGCATGAACCCTAACAAATTACAGGAGGTCTTCGGCCGAATTCGGCCTCAACAACAATAAATAGATCAACACGATGTATTCACAATACATGGATCAACACGAGCGCCCCGACAGCAAGAAAGGAAGGCAGACGCAGAATCCATAGGGTTTGACGGAAACCGTACACCCATCGCTTCGATGACCATCGACGCTCTCAAAGAGGTGAGCCGCGTCCCTGTCGACGTGTACAGACTCAAAGAGGCCCTGGGGACCGAAAAAACATCCCTGCTTTCGCTGTGCGTCGGCGATGCCGGTGGCCGGCCTCTGCATTGCCGCCATGGCGGCAATGCAGAGGCCGAACAGGAGAGGCTGCACAGGACATATGGCGCGCCATCTGTCCTGTTGCTCGGCGGCGATGCGCTGCTGTGGAGAAAGTTTTGGGCAGGGTAAGGTTTTGGGCAGGGGCCTTGTGACCCGCTTCGTGGCGCCTCACAAAATGCGCGTTCCACGGTGGTGGGAGTATGTTTAGATTACTTCTGTAGTTTCGAGGAAGTCCTGAAGTGTGCTTCATGTATGTGTACGTACTTGGCGTTGACACGCTGGAAATCCTTCGAGTTTGATGTCTCAGCTCTCTCGCCTCTTGTTCGCGTGGTTCTCGATGATATTGGCTCACGTTTCGTCTCGTGGGGCATGTGCGAAGGTCTGAGGGCATCTCCATGGAGCCACCAAACTAACAGCAAGCACAAAAACATAACACACGCAGTCGATGTAATCGAGTGTGTGCACGCTCAGCGTGCACACGCTGTTGCATTTTGAGCTCGAGTGCCTTGTTCGATGTCATTTTCACTACAACATGACACACAACGCTGTGGAAGGTTCTACTGCTGTGCGTGGTGTGTCGTTCTTCTTGCTCTGTGTTTAGTGGTTACATGGTTATGTTGTTGGAGATACTCAAACACACAAACCTACACACAAACCTACACACAAACCTATGCGGTTTGTGTGCTACCTCGCAGTGCCACTATCGGTGTAGCTTCCACACAACGCGGGGACCCTGTCACAGCAGTCAGCACATAAAGCATCGAGAGAAAGCGCCAGCACCTACACGCAAGCAGAACAGACCAGCAGCGCCGACAGAATGCAAGAAAACAGGGTCAGGGTCACAGACATGGACTGCAGGCGCGTGCCGCCGACACCCCGCCGGGGGGCGCCATGCGCGGCGCCCGCCGGCAGGCTGGCCGTCAGCGTTCTGCAGCAGGGAGTGGCCGCCAGAAGCCGGGGGCATCGGACCTAGCGACAAGGAGGTACGTAGGGGACGCCGCGGCAGCAGCTGGAAGAAGGTGAGGGCCGCTGGAGGCAACAAGGCCAGCAGTGGGGGCCGGCAGGGGTAGGGGTGGCACAGAGAGGGAAGCCGGGGCGGGGCCGACGTCAGTGGCAGCAGTGACGGGAACGGGGCTGGCAGAGGGGCGGTGCAAAGGAGCGGAGTAGGGGACGGGGGGGTCCCGATGTGGGGCTACGGCAGCAGAGCGCGGTGGGGGGGGGGGGAAGGGGGGGCTTAGGCGCCCGCAAGTAGACTCGGTGTCGGACTTCGGCTGCGCTACATACCAAGGCTGTCTACGCATGCGTCCATACGTTGGCAATCTTTGTTTGTGGCGCTTCTGATGAAAAAAATCACTTGATATATTACAAGCGGACGCGACTCACTGCACTGTGTGAAAACCAACATAGATGCCGGAGAATGGACAACATCGCACATCGCACAGCACCTAGAAGAGTACCATACCCTCCTGCATGAATAAACTCAACCTAATCTGTCCTAAAACTCACAGCATGCCCATGACTCGAAGCATACAAGATATAACAAGAAGAAAAGGAAACTGCCTATAAGTCAGGCCCCTGTCCCAACACGGCCTTGCAGCATCAGACCCACCGCCTCAACGATGCTTTCTTTCACGATGTGTACCATACCAAACCATACCATGCCTCTGACTGACAACGGAGCCCGCTGGACGTCGTGCCTATCAGCACCTATGAAGTATAAGTATATTGCAAGCTTGACAAACAAACAAGCAAGACAAGCAGCAGAGAGCGAAGGCCCCACTGCAGGCTAGTGTGCCACAGCGCAGCCTTCTCAGTTGCCTGCCCGGATAGCTTCTCTCCATTAGATCTCTCCGAGAGCGTAATCTCTCCATATTCTGAGAGAGAAGACCCTCGAGAGCGACGCTTGGGGGTCTCATATCCACCGAGAACATGGTGACAACGTGGCGAGACGTGGTGAGAAAACGATGACAACATGGTGGGAGCAGCTGCACTGCCCTGCCCTGCAAGTGCAGCTGGAGCTATAAGCGGCTCTGCATTCCCCCAGCGACCACAAGAGTCTCGCCTGTGACGTAAGCGGCGTCCTCGCTGACCAGGAACGCGGCTGCAGCTGCGATGTCTTGTGGGGTTCCCAGGCACCCCAGGGCGGTCTGCTCCTCCTGCAGCAGCACCAAATGCTCGACACCTGTTTTCCAACCATGCTCGACACCTGTTTTCCAACCATGCTCGACACCTGTTTTGCATTAAAGTTTTAAAAAGGGCGTGTCGAGAAACGGCAGAAATGCAGAATGGACTCCAGGGGGCAGCACCACACAGAGGCGTGCGATGCTGCAAAGTGGTGTGGGAGTGGGTGAAAGAAGTTGTTGTGCTAGTGACAGTGGACAGTGGATAGTGTAGTGTAGTGCAGTGAGTGGTTGTGCGTGTTAGGGGCTGTAAGGCACTCGCACCACCACACACGTACACACGGGCATCGATGCGCCTGTGCTTGCTGGCTGAGTGTGTGTACTTAGGACATATGCCTGCGGGCTGAGTAGTCGGTGATTCGATACCTTTTATGACCTTTTGGTTTCTACTTTATTGTACACACGTTATGACCTTATGGTTTCTACTTTTTACATACACAAGAACATACGTACACACATATACACTCGCAATGCAGTCGTGTGTGCTCTATTCGACTCTACGGGCTCTATAAATAATTAGAGCATTTTATCTTGCTCTAAGATAAGAGCAATATAAGTGCTCTAATCTTACTTACTGCCTGAGTGAGATCAGCATAAAAGCACTGAAGGGCACGCTGGGGAGGGGAAGCGATTGTGGTTGCACCGAGGGAAGAAAAGTAGGAAAAATCGCAGTTTGGCAAAGAGTGCTGGGAAAGACTTTCGTGATGGTGCTGTTGTGCCACTCGAGTGAAGTGGTGGATGTTTTGTGTTAGTTGCTTTTGGCTATTTGGGTTCATGCCTATTCACTACCTTTCCGGTTTGTAAGGTTTGAAAAGCAGGAAAAGAAAAAAGAGAATAAAAGCGGGTCACCTGTTGCTTGCGCAGATCATCTGAGGCAACGAGCGCAGAACTGAGCTTGGTAGGTACGATGCCAGGAGCGATTCCATTCACACGGATGCCCTCACGGCCTAGCTCCAGCGACAGCGCCTGCACTGCGCCCAGAAGCGCGGTCTTGGAGATCGCGTACGCTGACAGAGGTGGGGTGGGGCGGTAGGCGGTGATGGAGGACACAAAAAGAATGGAAGCCTGCAGCGACCACAGCATGAAATTATATTTGACATTGATAGATTCTGCATGCATCTGGTCAAATGCAGATAGTGTGCAGAACATGAAGTTTCGCAATGTTCACCTGAAAGTTGATGATCTTGCGACGATACTATAATAACTTGCGACTGAAATAACTTGCGACTGTCACAACAGGCCACCCCCCGGAGTCATGTGGTTGGGAGAACGGTGGAGTTGTGCAGCATACACGCCCACTGCAAGGCCTGCAGCTGTGATCTCTTGCGATCAACAGCGGAAATTGGAAAGGAGGAGGTGCACCTTGGGCGCAAGCAATGGGTGCGCCTCAGCCACTAGCAGCAAGGCCGACTTGATGTTGACTTCGAGAATCTTTGAGATGGCTTCAGGAGGTGAGTCCAGCAGAGGGCCCATGGTGGGGTTCACGACCGCGTTCAGTATGAGCACATCGATGCGCCCGTACGCCTGCATGGACATGCATCATGGACATGTATCACTGTGTGCCCGCAATCAGACCTTGTCTGAAGCCATTCAGATGTTCTGGTGTGGCTGTGTGCTTAATTTGGTTGCTTGAGACACACACTGACGCTCTTGCCTATGTTTTTGCTGCGCAGGGGGTGCAGGGGGCATGGTATGTTGTGCAGGTGGGCTTGGAAAGCCCCGACCAGCTGCTACAAATAAGCAACAGATGCAGTACCACAACTGAGAACAATCTGTCACAAACCGGAAAGGTAGTGAATAGGCATGAACCCAAATAGCCAAAAGCAACTAACACAAAATATCCACCACTTCACTCGAATGGCATAACAGCAGCATCACGAAAGTCTCGCAGCATCACTACAATGAACTACTGTTTCGACCAGATGCCCTTATGGGAGAACGAAACATCGAAAGGTTAACGGAACCGAAGATCAAATATTGCCTTTGTATCATGCGAGAAGAGAGACCCCATTTCCCACCTGAGTTAACCATCGCCAAGGATAGTGCCTGATCAGTTACCTGGTGCCACTGACGATATGAACGCACAAAGACACATGATCAATGATCAGCAGTATGGTCTAGTTAGCTAGAACAATTCTGATTCCTGGGAACTATTTCTTGGGTGTTCCCTGATACTTCAGCGATACTGGTGATCACTGCACATGACAGGTGCATTGAATTGGCTGCTCGGTGGGGCTGCGGGGAATCAGAGTCGTGCGTGTCTGGAGAAAGTGCAATGGTGAGTGTGTATGAAGAAGAGAGTGATGGTGCTGCTGTGGCAATGCATTGAGTTAATTGGTCGTTGTTGAACTCTTGCAGTGTCGCTTTGCCTGTTAGGTGTGTAGCATACACTGTGCAAATCGCATACCTTGAGAGCGTGGGCAAGCATTGCAGCTCGATCATCTGCTGAACCAACGTGGCACGCCAACCCTGTGCATTCGATGCCCTTTGCCTTCAAACTTTGTACTGTCGCGTTGACAGACGCACTCTTCCTGCTGCTTACCACCACTGCACATCTGTCTTACAGATCACTACCATGCACGATTTCAACAGCAGGAAGAACAAGACCAGAAACGAGTACAAAGGTGCAGAAATATGTTTCTTGCACACCCGATCGCAACGTTGGGATCCGCATGGGCGCAGGAGTAACACGTGTGCGGGCTTACCTTTCGCTCCTTCCAACCCCAGACGTTCCGCTGTAGCCAGGCCAATTCCAGCTGTCGAGCCGGTTATCACAGCTACTTTGTCCTTGAATCGTGCGCATTTGCACTGGTGCGAATTGTCGCCAGGCATGGCTCGCAAGGTAGTGAGATGGGGAGAGTCTGCGCAGCACAACGCTAGCTGTCGTATCGCTGCAGAGTATCGTAACGATTCAACAACCCCACGCCACACTTCGATGTGCTACTGTACGATTAACCTCCATGCCTCACCTTCGTCGCGAGGGAATACCATTCGAACGATTGAATTGATGCAGACCCAGCGCATAGAGTGGACGGTAAGCATCTACCACAATACAAAAGATAAACTTCTACTCAACAGAGGTTGATGCCCGATGACAAGGGCTTGTTGCCTCCACATGAGTCAAACCGTCGCTATCCCGGGATACTCAAAACCGAATGAAACGCATGCCAGGCTGAAACCGGAAACTGCTAATGAGCCGTCATCTAGCAAGACCATCAATGCCACGCATCTCCAATAGCTTTGGTTGCTCTGCCGCTGGCAACTGTGCGCGAGCTGACCAGGTGGCCAGATGGTTCCATAACCACCAGCTTGGTTTCTAGTTACCACCAGATCAGTAACATGCAAAACCAAACACACAAACACGATCAGATATCCTTCTGAAGCAACGTCCCGCAGCTACTGCATCAGGCATGCCTGACAAGATGGAAATGAACAGGTGGGGTGTAACAGGGTTCATCTGTGCGCTGGAATTGATGCCGTGATGCTACCAGAATCGATACAACATGCAGCTACGCATTAGATGCCATTGAAATGGCAGGTGAAGAGAATGCGAGGTTGTTTGGAGAAACTGGAAGACATGGAGCCATAAGGGAACTCGGCAAGACTTAGACAGCCGAGAACCAGACAAATAGTCAACAATAATCATTACGTACTTGCAAGTATACTTCAGTGGAAGGCACGCACCAGAGATATGCAAACTATGAGTTGTCAGACACCATCATTCTGTTCTCTTGTTTTAGCTGTTGCAGCTCTGCTTCTGCAACAGAGATGTCACCCAGAATAGATTCCATCTGCTGTGCTACAATATCTTTCTCTCCTGCGTACAGGGAACATATTTGTCGTGCATCTTGCTCCCATAAGGCATCGCAAACCAACAGAGCAGAAACCTGAGGTGCACAAGCAGAAAACTCACTGCGCAAATGCTGCAGCTCGGACTCCAAATCCTGGAGCTCCCTTTTATGATCTGCTTTAGTAGCGCGGGCAACAGCTGCGTCCTCCTGTGCTCGGAGCCTCTCTGCATTCAGTCGGGCAATCTGGCCCTGGAGATCAGTGACTCGGCTTTGGAGATTCTGCACAACAGAAACACATCAAATTCTTTATTTCTTCGTTTGTGAATGCTTCTACGCAAGGACAGTGCCCTTACCTTGGTGATCGCTGCAGTGTACTCCGGCGTGTAACTGTCCACTAGAACCGCTTGCGGAGCCTCCACTACAAACCTCGAAAGAGTATGCTGTATGTCGGACAAGCACGTTTGGAGCTCCACAACGTGCTCATTCTGCGTCTGTGAGGTATCAACGTCCATATATAAGTGATCTTAGCAGAGCCTTCCTGTCTGGTGTGAGAGATCCCCCTCTGTGCCAGCTAAACAAAACAGGACTGCCATGCACATAGCTGCAGAGTATGTGGAGGGGATGTGGCTCCTGAAATTCGGAATGGTTGTGATTATGAGACAATAAACCTCGGCCAAAATTATGTACACCAGGTGATGGTGCTGTTGTGCCATTCGAGTGAAGTGGTGGATGTTTTGTGTTAGTTGATTTTGGCTATTTGGGTTCATGCCTATTTACTACCTTTCCGGTTTGTAAAGAACATGTACACCAGGAACGACCATAAAAACACACACAAATCGGAAACCACGCCGTGCCCAGGAAAGGCTTCGGCCTCAGCACCCCCGAACGGGCGGAACAAGAACAGACACCCACGAAACACACGCGCCCAGGCAGGCAAGCACAAAGGCAGCACAGAGTACTGCACAATGCAACAGACAAACAAAAGGGCACCAACAGGGACCGCATTACCGGGCAATGATCTTGGACAGGTCATCATTTAATGCAAGTGCATAGGCAGATGTCTCAGATGAAAAATGTTTCATCTAACATCGACCAGTGAGCCGGGAAAATCGGTGCAGGTGTCCACCTTCTAAATATGCTGAGTATGAGATCGATGTCTCGACTTGCACCAGCAGCAACGCACTTCACTAAAACTCTCCAGCAAGTATCATCTCCACGACATAGAGCCCACTGCAACAAGACCCTAACCAACGGCGCAGTTCCCAAGAAATTTCCTCTTGTTCCTTGAACCATTGTGCACACTCGAAAAAAGGAACAGCTAGTCGGGAACCCCTCCATACCCACTCATGGCTTGAGTGTAGTGAATTGGAGTACCAGTGTACTAGGACAGTTACAGACCTCTCTGCTAGCACTTGACTGTAGGGATCAAGGTAGAAGGTAGTGTTGAGCATAGCCAGTGTACTTTAGCCGCTGGACATCAGATCTGATCTCAGATGTCCAGTGGTTAAAGTACACTGGCTATGTTCAACCGGTAGGCGTTTAGGCTTGCTGCGCACACCACTCTTGCTGCTTGCATGAGAATAAGTTTATAAATTTTCATTTTTTGTATGGCGTGGTTCCGGGAGGGACTATGCCATACACAGTAACAGGTTAGGATGTAGGTTAGGTTGTTACTAGCCGTCTTGAGCGCGCTCTCGTGT
>JAUMHD010030670.1:0-24337 GCA_032359135.1 Ulvella scutata | reverse complement strand
CCCCCCCCCCCCCCCCCCCCCCCCCCCCCCCCCCCCCCCCCCCCCCCCCCCCCCCCCCCCCCCCCCCCCCCCCCGCTGAGGCGCCGCAGGACGCGGCGAGGGAGAGTGGCACAGGGGTCCCTGCAGAGGAATCTGGAGGTGAGGGGCAATACTAGGAGGTGTGATTGTGTGTGAGAGGGGGGGGGGGGGGTGTTGTGTCACATCACATCACATGGGTGTTCACGTTTTAGGGGGCTGCCCTGCTGGCCCCTACATTCCCCTTGACAAGATCTTGATGCAATCCACTTTGCCGTGGTGGTTGCTGAGAGATCACCCACCTCTCCCCACAACAAGAAACGCAAAACAGGCCTCGCCACGCAACCATCTAGTGCCACCGAGACAAGCACCTGCACACAGTTGAGTGGCCCACTCTACTTATGGGCAGCAGCATCATATCAAGCTCCTTAGCAGAAAACGCATCAACACTGCATCCTTCCCCGATTCCCTGATAGGGATATACAGTAACATCTGGTTAATACGAACTGCTGGATTATACGAACCAAATCAGTGGGGTCAAACGGTGTCCGTACATTGAAATCCTGCTGGTTAATCCAAACTTCTGGATAGTACGAACCAAATCAGTGGGGTCAATTCGGTGCGTATTAACCAGATGTTACTGTACAGACAGGACATGCAGAGGAGTAGGCCCGTGCTACTATACGAAAGGCATGTGCGATCATACGGCGGGCAGTTGAGAAGTCGTATACTTTCGTTATATCGTCCTTTTGATGGGAACTTCGGCACTCTGTTATGGGCACTACACCCCCAGAAACTTGGATTTTTGCTAGGTGCATGATAGTATAAGGTATGGTATGGTGCTGTTGTGCCATACGAGTGAAGTGGTGGATGTTTTACATTATGTGTTAGTTGTTTTTGGTTGTTTGGGTTCATGCCTATATACTACCTTGTAAGGAGTATAAGCTGTGGTACATGCAGTATCGTACATTAGCACAAGCCTAGACAAGAGATATACAGAGAGGCTACGGAGAGGACACAAACATGACACGTGTGCTGTTTCTTTTTGCCCTCGTGTCGTCTGTGCTGTGTGTTGCTGTATGTTCCCATCGGGTGTTGATTGATGTTCACGACACAATCATTGCAGTGCTGCTGTAAATGTATTGAAGCAGCTGTGCTGGGAGCGACTTTCGTGCTGGTGTTGATGTACCTTGCGAGTGAAGTGGTTATTTGATGTGGGTACCGAGGTTAGCTTGATTCCCTGTCGATGCTTTGGTAGTGGCATGTCCTGTGTCGTTTGTGCGAGGCTTACCTAAGTTGTTCTGCGTTGATTTGCTGGTACATGAGCCATTCTATGGAGTTATGCGTGTAACTTTTACATATTTGGTGTTCGTTACTCTTGCCTATTTGGGTTCATGCCTATTCGCTACCATTCCGGTTTGAAATAGTTAAGCAGCTTTATATGCAACCCCGCGTGGCTTCATTCACCCGTGTCCAGCATGTCTGCAGTATGCTCTGAACAGTGTCATGGTGCTGCTCTCGTCTGGTGGCTTGGCTGATGGCCAATACATGATGGATGAGTCCGCACAATACAGTCCTCGCGTTTATGTAATGCTTCTGTACTTCTTTATTTCTAGTTCTACAGTCCTGTCGATGTAATCTCTCTAATGCTTCTGTACTTTTCCACTGTCAATGCAAGTTTCATGCAGTGGTTCAAAGCGACATTCGCCAGCATGCCACTTCTTCCCTACTAGCTGCCTGTCCATCGCTGCGTCTCTTCGCAGCAATACTCCCGAGTGGTGCTCTCATTTGCAACAGAGTTGTGCTACATCACTGCCAGTTATAGGGAACTGTGGCACACACTATCACAGTGATAGTACTGTAATCTGAAATCTGAAATCGTGTGAGAGCACTTCTGAGTATGGGAAGCCATACGCGCAGTTGTGATCAGCAGTGTCCTCAGCTGTCGAATACTGCCTCACTGGCACTGCTTCAGTGTTCCTATGAATTTCGGCAACCAAACCAGCTGCAGCTTGAAGGCTGAGCAGCACTGCACAAGAAAAGCTACACCACGTGTGGGAGCCAGCTACATCACATTTCCGCCATATGATAGTTCAAAGCCGCAAGAGCTGCATGGCAGGGGCTGCAGGCTGGTATACATTCAGGCCTACCGACTGGCGAGCGCCTTTCCGGTTTGTAAAGAATAACCGACTGGCGAGCGCTATAGTTTGCAAAGGTAATGCATCGAGCAAGCAGGCACCACGTCAGCAAATCGCCCGCTCAAGAGACCTGCTGAACTGTCTACAGCCGTTAGAAGACAGGAACTACTCAAGCACATCCTAGGAAAACAGCACCCGACAGGCAGCTCAGAATGGCTTCCAGCTCTCTCTTCGCTGAACACACAAACTAAGTACTATTATCGTCTTTCAGGGGAATATTCATGTGGTAGGCGACGCATGTGTCCGCGGACGTGTCCCTGCCTACTTTCATGCATGAAGGTTAATAATGAAGATTCACGAACTCAACTTGCACCGCATCTAGAGCATCTGCCCACTCAAAGCAGGCGCGCAGTATGTAATGTTCATGACAAGCTCGATGTGCACTGTGTCTGTCGTGATGCGCAGAGTGAAGTCAGCCACCCTTTTCCAGTCGCCTTCCGTGTGCTGTTGGCACAGTGGTCACAGATGTATCAGTTGTTGCATATCAAGCGGTGTGTAGTGTATGCATGGCCTCACAGTGATCGCAGCTGACGGCGTCTGCGCATGACATCCAATGCGAAGGGAAGCAGAGAACAAGACCAACTTAATGCGCAGCACTTTCACGACACCCAGATTGTCACAAGGTATCTCAGAGTCCGCAATGTTCCGGTGAATGTGCCGAAGAGTGCATTGCTGGCGCTTTTGTCTCAGGTGTGCCTTGGAACTCGCTCGCATGCTTTGAACCTGGGCTGACGAGCGATAGCCAAGCGTCGATATTTCAGATGCACGCTGGAAATATGCATTTATCTTCTGCGTACAGGCTGGGAAGGCAGAGATCGTGGATGAAGCCCCCGGCAGCAAGCGGCCTGGGACAAAACATACACCCCCTGCTAGTCTAGTAGTTCGGTACGAACATGCTGGAGCAGCATTGTCGGCTTTTCTTTTATTCTACTGCACGGTCACGTTGCACGACCAACCTCTGCTGTTCGATTTTGCGGCCAACAGATCTTGTGGCCCGAGCGACTGGAAGATTCCCGCAGAGCACGTAGATGATGTCAAGGCGTGTAAGAAACTCTACCTTTGTACCTGTCGGCTGCACGATGACTTCCCGCAACCTTGGTTGATTGTTGAACGGAACTCCAGCGTCTTCGCAGGTCCAGCGTCCAGCAGCCTGACAGCTACGCATCCTAATGTATTGTTGTACAGGTTCATGCAGCAATGTTCAACGCAAAGAGGGAGGTACCACCCCCGGGAGGTTTGAAAGGGTGGCACCAGCGGCTCATAGTTCCTGTTGTCTTCGGGCAGGATGAACTAGCTCCTATGGCAGTCCTGCTCACCGAAGACGAAGGTCTGCTACCTCAGACTGATGCAGGTGTTCACCTTGCGGCAGGGCCAGCAGGTACTCTGTGTGTGAACAGCCGCATCAGCCAGGTAGCAAAAGAGGCAGAACGATCTGTCAGGCGCCTGGCAGGCACAAGACGCAAGCCGCATGGTCAACCACAAGGCGAGCACAGAGACTCTGAACAGGCGGAGGACCCTGCAGAACAACAAGAATTTGTGGATCAACTACTGCAGCAACGATGCCTACTGAGGTTTCCTGGCGGTAAAACTGGCCATGGCTTTGACTGGACAAAGTGCTATCAACGCTTGTATGAAAAGGCTACGTATCAGCAGGCTTTTTTTTCACAACTCAAGTATGACATGCAGAGACAGCGTATGCTCAAACTTCTGTTGCCTGCGCAACTTGTCAAACCAAAGCTTGCTCTTGGTTCCCTGGATAGCGCCAACTTGCCGAGTCCCAGGCCCCAGTCTCCAACCAAGCAGACAAATGGGCCAAAACGGAGCACATGTGTGGTTTCCTTCTTGACATGTTGTGGTGCACAATCGACCTTTGCCCTTCCATGCCCTTCCAGACCTTTGCCCTTTCATGCCTTTGCAGATTGCAAAATTGTGTCAATGATTGTCACACACCTTGTTTCGAATGATGGGGACCAATTGGTTAATGCTGTATACGGTGAATGTTACTGCAGATGCACACGAGCAAGAGGATGTCCCTGGAGGTGTACAGGTCCAGGATCAACCTGGCCAGGCTGTCATCCCTGACTGTGGAAGTGAACAGCAAGATGTTACAGGTGCTTCCTTCGTTTCTGTGCGTTGGGAAAGGGTGGAGCTTGTAGTCCTGTGTACAGGGCACCATCGTAGGTGCTTGTCTTCTGTCCTAGGTGCTTGTCTTCTGTCCGTAGCTTGTGCTCAGCCATGGCTAGCCAGTTTTTCGCGTTACAGCCATGCATGAAACAGTCCATAAAGCAGCTTTGTGCATTGGGTTTCTTCAGAGTCTGTTCAGCAATTAGGTAGTATGAATTACTGGGTGCCGATCTCTGCGGTGCCGGTGCTGGGCCAGTCTCAGGGATGTAGCAAAGGGATTGGGAATTACTAATTGTGTCAGCGAAATACTGTCAAGTAGTGTTTTAGGGGCGTGATCACATGTTGGAATTCAATATTTGCTGCGTGGCCACAATTGAAGCGAGTTATTCTGGCTGCCAAGTCGTTAATAACGGTGCCCTTGGTCTGTCTCCACCATAGCACATCTTCTCCATGGAGCTCCACCGATTGATGTACAACACTCTGTGTCACCATCGCGTGACGTTGTGCCTTTCACCTGGATTTTCTGTGTACAGTAGCTGGTTGCCTGGGTGTGCCCATGAAGCGGTCTAGACATGGAGGGCAAGAAGTGGGCACCTGCAACGGTGACAAGAAACGCCGCACAGGCTACCACACAGCAGAGATGGTTAAATCTGAGGAGAACACGGTGCGAGACAAATGTTCGTGGTGTTCCAAAACGGATGTTCACAGGCACACCTGAATAATCACGCAACATTTCCTGCACATCTAGAAACCGCACAACGCATGTGCAACTTCAGACACACCTGCTTCGCCAGCTCTCCGCGGGAGCCCTGGCCGCGGGAGCCCCTGGTCGTGGCAATGCCTCGTCAGGAATCCCCGACTTCAACAAGTTTGAAGTCGTTGGCGGTGTGTTCAGTTCGTGCGAGGTTGCACCTGCGTTTCGTGACAACCCAGATGCACAATCTGGCAGCACACATGTTTCACATGACCTTGACACGTGCACCATACAAAAAGGACGTGTGTCCTGCATGCATATGTACACAATCTGCCGGACGTTGTATGTTGCCATCTGTATTGGTGTACTATTATGAATCTGCGACAAGAGTGTTCGAACCAGCACGTAAGCCAGTCTGGTACCAAGCGTGCCTTTCAGAGGGCTGCAAATGAAAATGCATCCCGCTCGTAAGTGAACCCGTAGTCCAGTCAGGATGTGCCGAGGTCTAGAGCTGCGCCCAAAGAATCCCGAATGTCTCTGTGTGAGGGTACGTACCTATAGAGCACGAAATGATCAGAGAGCCTGGTTCTTCCGCCGTGGTGAAGAACTGTCTGTGACATGTCTCCTGCCTTCTCCGGTAGTGTGCAGTGTGTGCGAGCTCGAGTGTAGACATGTGCGCTCAAACGAAAACCTCATGACTGCGGATGACCTCAGCACGGGCTCAGACATATGAGCAAGCTTAGGCAGGGACGCTTACGTCCCACTGTATCGTACTTTTTTACTCGTTCGGGGCAGCGGCGCGCTGTACAGCCGCGATACACTGCAGATGGTGGCGGCCAGGGGTTCGCTAGTGATATGGAGAAGCAAATTATCATGTATGCATGCTGGTGTGACATTTCAACGTGCAATCAGATTGTGCACGTGCCATATTCCGGTACAAACAGTAGCAAACCTGAATGCGCATCCCGATATTGTTTGGCCTCCTCCGTGTCAGCGAACCCCGAGGGTGCACCGTAGAATGCCGACATGTCGCGACTGTCCGTCAGTAACAGCACGTGCCTGCCATTCATAGTAGTACCGCCATGGTAGGCTTGGTGTCGCCATGTGTATCCAACATGAAGATCATTCAACAGAGTTGACAATATTCTATGCTCTGTGCACGTCACAAGGAAATACGCGTTTCAACATGTAATACTCACCAACTAGCATATGTTGCTTCCTGGTAAAAAGTGATTACTTAATTTGGCCCTCAGGGTGTTCTTCCGGCTAAGTTTTCTTTTACGCGGGGTTTCGGCCATCACCCTGCCGAAAACTACGTCACGGCAGCTTTTGGGCATTGTAGAAGCCGCCTACTAGTGGTCGCTTTTGGGACTTACTGTGACCACAGTATGCGGTCAGATGGAACACTGCCCTCATGGGGCTTTCTCCACAGGGTGCAGGCTGCAACTGATCCAGTCTCTAGTAATCCTCCTTCACTCTGCAATGTTCTCCAGCTCTAGCGCCGTTGCGACTGTCTTGCTGAGTGAACAATCTCCTGATGTACCATGTGATGGATGTACGTCTGTAACTCTCCCATACTTCACTCTGCAACGCCTCATCCCTTCTCCGACGAACGCATGACCTCTTTCGATGTACTGCATGGAGTGTTCATCATTTTCTGACCATCGGCAATGAAATTCTCTGATACCAAAGCACACATCACATCACAATCTCACTGCATCAGAGGGATAAGACACACCGATGCATGCCTTCCTGTACAGCAGTCCACCACCTGGGCACTGCTGCAAGATTGAGGTGTAGCCAGCAGCTGATTTTGATGGTCAGACACACACCTTCTGTCAACTCAACGATCGGCACACACACACACACACACACACACACACACCTCCGCCTGCACACATACACTCACACTATCATGACCTTTTGGTTTCTACTTTTTAACACACACTCACACACACCTTGATTTTGCCTTCTGCTTGCTCATTGTAACACGATCACACACACCTCCTGTCTGACAGCAGCTGGGAGCACCCTGCAGCAGCACATGGCGCCAGGATTGGCAATTTTCGTCACGATATGGCCCCTGGTCAAACCTTCTTTGTGTGTTGGGGGTTCCCTGCCAAGATATCAGTGCCCTGCCAGAACATCAGCATACCGACACTGAGGAAGTTGGCTCGACGCTGCCATTCCCCTGGAGATCCGGCAACACCAAGTGCCTAGCTGTGGGTGACTAAGCCTGCCTGTGCAGCATACAACATACCTTTTATTTGCTGACAGCAGGCAAGGGAACACTCCAGATTGTGCTGTACATGTCACAAGCACTCAACCTTTGCGTGTTGTTCCCCTCCTGGATCGGCTCACTGCACATATATATCAGTGATCACCAGTGTCTCTTAACTTGAGCGTACAAACCTAAGGAACAGTCTCAAGTATTTAGTAATGGTGCTGCTGTGCTTGCATTCCATCTGGCTTCTTGCTTACAAACCGGCAAGGTAGTGAACATGCATGAACCCAAATAACCAAATCAACTAACCAACACGAAAGTCTTTCCCAGCACTTTGGGTTCTTGCATTCTTTTGGGTTGTTGACTTTTTGTTGCCTTTCAAGCTTGCAACAAAATAGAGTCTCAAGTATTCATAAATTTTTTTCTATCTAACTAGACGACACAGGTGATCAGTGACTCATGTACACATGAGTCACATGATCAGTCAGCCAGTGGTGAAGTACAGCTTTGCACACACTCCTACAGCAGAACCACACAACCACAGCCACAACAGAAGAGACTGATCTGTCTTTCTGCTCATTTGCTGGTACATGAGCCATTCTATGGAGTTATGCCTGTAACTTTACGTTCTTTCTGCTCATGATCATCAACTGCTGTTGAAGCCGCTGCTTTCTGGTGCTGTATGTCCTTGTCCCACCCCTACGGGGGTGCTGAGGCTGAAGCCCTCCTTGGGTATGGAATGGTTCCCGATCAGTTTGTTTTTTTTTTTTGTGGCTGTGTCATTGGCATGCTAACAGTTCAAGTTCCGGTCGCCATGAATTAATACCACACATTCTTTGGGCAACTGGAGCTCCCAACATGCCTCAACAGGCTTGAAACGGCTTCACAGAAGCTTCTGTGAAGCTGCATGCCCCAAGTTGGGGAAGTGTCCATCTGACTTGTGTATCAGACACCCCATTCTCATCTCTCTAGCCAAAGCTACTGTTCTACAGGCTACAGATGCCTGTGTATGTGCCTTTGTCTCCATGCATGCACCATTTTTGTCTCCATCCACATGCATTATGCTTCTCTCTGTCTGCATCTCGAGACATCTCCGCCTTGTTCGACCCCCGCTCTGCAACTGGGGCAGAGACAAAACTCTAGACACACCAGCGCATGAAAGATTAGATTTCATTCTTTTGAACTTTCTTAGATCTTTTAGATTTGACACGTTGTTTGCTGCTCTGCAGGAGCATGTCAGCCCTACACCTGTGGCTGAGGTGCGCACCCAAAGCTTGGGCAGCATCGCCGCGGACAGCGCACGCAACAACACTGCCGCCCCCGCTCCCAACAGTTCAGCCGATCCCCCTCCGAAACCCCCTGAAGCCACCCCCGCCGGCACCCGGGGCGACGCCCCCAGCGACGCCCCCAAAGTTGAGATAGAGAGGGAACCAGCGAATGCATGCTCCCGCCTGTGCACGCTCCTGCAGGCGCACATGCATATGGTGGAGAACGTCGGCATCGGAGCTGAGATGATGACGGAGAGGGTACCGTGGCTTTGCATGGACTTGCCAATGTTCTACGGCCCATGCATGCGCTCTCGGCCGATTCTAACACCTTCCAACGGAATCCAGCTCGCAGGCCCCGCGGACGAGCAGGTCTCCAACGACCACGACTTCCCAGAGGCTCTAGAACCTGATGACGCTGCCGGGGTGGCTACAGGGGCCACAGCAGAAGCTGATGGTGCTGTCGGGGTGGCTACAGGGGCCGCGGCAGACGCCCCCGCGTCGCACCACGGCCACCCGCAACTGCTCCAAGACCCTCAAGAGGAGCACGCATGCATGAATATGCATGAGCATGTGCCTGTACCAGCAGCGGAGGCAGGGGCGGAGGGGCGGGAGGAGCCCCCCCCCACCCCGCCAAAACAGTTGCTGACGTTGGCTATCACTCGGCACCTGGGGGGGCCAAAGGGGGGGACTTTAACCTGGGAGATCAACGCGGAGCCAGACCCAGACGGGCAAGGGGCAGAGGAGCCCCCCCCCATCAAATCAGACGTACCGGCAGACGAAGCAGACAACATAGCTTCCAACACGGGCGGTGCCCAACCACAGCAACCCCAGCAAAGCCCCCAGGGAGCAGTGCCAGGCGCAGATCTGGAGCCCTTAGAGGCATGTAATGTAGATAATTTAGACCCAGCAGCGCAACGTCTTCGCTTCGAGTTGGCTCGAAGCGAGCAAGGCGGACCTGCAATCATTCCTGCTGGAGCGTTAGGAGCGCTGCAGGCCGCTGCGCCGCTCAGTGGTTCGGCAGATGATGTGTGCGGCGGCCTCTCAAGCGCTCTGCAGGTTAGGTTTCCTGGGAGGGAGGCGGTACAGTTCAGGTTGAGTATTACTCCGCCGTACCCTGATACGTCACGTAGGTTAGAGTGCTGTAGCACCCCCATACAGGAGAACTCCGAGGCCACCACCCCTGTAGCCACTAATGCGGACGCGGACGCTGGCGAGGTAGGCGGGCGTGGAGGCGGAGCTGGACGTAGCTCGCCGAGCTATCCAACTAGGCGAGACGGCAGGCTGCGCAGTCTGTTTGAGGAGGTTTCTGCGGCACCTGTAGACACTGAAGCGCCGCCCCCGCCGTCGTTGGCGGACTGGGGGTTGGGGCCGATGCCGGTGTCTGCAGGTGCGCACACGGACGCGCCGCGGCAGCGAGAGGATAGTGAGATGGCAGGCGTAGGGGGCCGCGCCAGGGTTTCGGCGGCGGACGCCGAAGCCCAATCAGAGGGCGTAAGAGCCCCCCCGGAACCGGAAACCCTACAGGGTTTCGCCGAAACCCTGCAGGGGGCAACGGGCCACAGGGTTCAGTCAGCCGCACGCGACAACGATGCACATGCAGCAGCAGCCGCGGTGCCGCAGAGCGATCGCAAGAGCAGCGTTGCGGAGGCGCTGTTCAGGGGGGTCGGGGGGGTTTGGGGGGGGGATCTGGAGGATGACATCGCCGATATTTGGGCTCTTGAGCAGCGACTGCCGCTGCCTGCTTCGGTGCCCCTCCCAATTGAGCTGCCCCAGGAGGACGCGCGCCCTCAGCAGCCTCAGTTCGGTCATGCATCTAGCGCGAGCAAGCTAGAGTCCAAGAGCCTTGCGTTTCAAAGCGTGAATTCTGTCGCCGCGAGAGGTGGCCGCAGGGGTGTCTGCGAGGATGGGGAGGTGGGGGGACAGGAGGGGTGGCGGGGGCGGCAAAAAGAGGAGAGGACAGAGGGGGGCAGGGGCAGTCGAGAGCCCCGCAGGGGGGGTGAGGGGGGGCACAGCAGTAAGTCCCGGGGGCAGTCCCTGTCGAGGTCCCAGAGTCCCCGCAGGGGGGACCCAGTGTCGGCGCGGGATCGCAGGCTGCGCGTACGCAGTGGGCAGGTAGGCGGAGAGCGGCGGCGTCGGTCCCTGAGCCCTCCTGGGCGTGGTACCAACGGTGGTGGTGATGGTGGTACCAACATTGGTGGTGGTGTTGGTACCAGGAGTTCCAACAGGTGGGACCTGAGGGAAGGTGTCGGAGGGATAAGAGGACAAGCTTCTAGATCGTTCAGCAGCGGGTCGCTGGACGGCAAGGGACGCACAGGGTCGCCGCGGAAGCGACGAGAAGGCGGGCAGGCAGGAGGAACAGACAAGTTGGAGAGGAGGGGGGTAAGGGGGGGGGAAAGGGGGGCTTCGGCGGAGCGCGACCGCGACCGTGGGGGGAGGGGCAGGGCCGCGAAGAATGAAGGCGGTGGCAGAGGGTTGTACTCAGGGGCAGGGGGGGGGGCCGGAAAAGCGGCGTCAAGGGATGGTAGGCGAGGAGGAGGGGGGGACCCTCTGGCGAGGTACGCCAGGCGAGAACAAGAGCAGCGTTCTGGTAGCCCGCCAGTGAGTAGCGGAAGAGGAGACGTTGCCGAAGGTATGGGTAGGTATCGGCGGCGGCGGGGGTCGAGGAGCCCCACTCCCAGCCCCCCTCGTAGCCGGAACAAGGCCCGGCGGCGGCGCTCTGCGTCGCCCGCTGCAGCCCCTGTAGACACTTCCAAGGAAGGTTCCGCTGTGAAGCGCCATCGGGGTCCAGGTGTGTTATACTTGTCCTGTACATGCATCCTGTCCATGCATGTGAACACAGAGCAGAAACGACAAGGAGGTAGAAAGTTGCGTATGTCTAGGTGTACCCGTCCCTGTCCCCCTGTTCTGGTCATTGTTTCATCTGTTTCTTTGTTCATGGTTACTGGGAAGGACTTTCATGATGGTGCTGTTGTGCCATTCGAGTGAAGTGGTGGATGTTTTGTGTTAGTTACTTCAGGTGTTTGGGTTCCTTCCTATTTACTACCTTTTCAGTGTACAAGGTTTCTGAATCTTGCCAGCATCACACACAAGCTCCGTTTCTGCAACAACAAGACTCCCAATTCTTTATGTACGAACTGGTTTTTTTATCCCAATGAAGCACGTTTTGGGTTCGATATCACCAGGCACTCAATCAACGTCATGAGGGAGAGTGCATGCATCAGTGATATACGTTTATTTAAAGACTGGGGAGAAACACTGACTGCGTCAACGAAATAGTTTAAAGTTTTCGTGGGGGGGGGGGGGGGGTGTTACATGTAACATGTCGTGATTTTCCGCGGTGAGCACGAGCATGACAGAAGTTGATTCATGTAGTATCTGGCAGTGTGGAAGAGTTACAGACGTACATCCTTCACATAGCACAGCAGGTTATTGTTCACTCAGCCACGGCAGGCAGTAGCTGATTAGTCGTGGCTGACAAGTCGTCTATAAAGCAACACCCCCGCCATGCAGATGATCACGTTACTGAAGACATACCCCCTCCTTCTGCCGCACCCCCCTCAGACCCGGGCTCTGTACCGCGCGGCCTGCAATCCAACCCCCCCCTCCCCGCCACATCCCCAGCGGCCCCCCCCCTGCCGAACCCCTCCTCCAGCCGCAACGGGCATCTCCTGACGCACACAAGCAACACCTGTAGCCACGAACAAGAGCTACCCAAAGTGGAAAGTTTGTGCTATGACACAGCAACAGAGCCCCCCCCTGCTGTAGCCCCCCTACCCCCCTCTACAGCGCGGGGGGATGAGCCCCCTGACCCCCTGCCGCGTATAGGGAGTGGCCTATCCAGCAGCTTCGCCCCAATGAACTTAAGCATGGCCCCAGACTTCAGGTCCCTCAGCCTACCGCTCCTGCCACCTGTTGGCCCAACCGGCGACGAGTTGTCCATCGCCACCTCTAGACACAATCTAGAAACGTTCCGCTCGAGCAATTGTATTCCAGCACCCCCCCACATCTCCTCTGCCAACTCCGCTGAGCCTGCCGACCCCCCGCTTCCAGCCGACCCCCCGTTGCCGGACGATGAACCCTCAGACGCTCCTCCCCCACCCCCGCTTCCAGAAGATGACGCGCAGCCCCCTGTGCCACCTGCACCACCCGACAAACCTACAGAGCCTGCGCCCCCTGCGCCACCACCCCCACCCCCGACCGAACCCCCTCCGCCAAGCCCAATGCAACCTCAAGCTCAACTACATCCAGTCCCTCCTCCCGTTGGCATGCCGAATGCATATGTGCCAGTTCCACCCCCCATCCCCCCCTTCGGCCACGGCCCCCTCATACCGGCCCCCCTCACCGCGCCCATGCTTGCCGCGCAACACTTCGTCCCGGCCCCGCCCCAGCACAATATGCTCTCTGCAGGCTGGGGGCAGCCCTGCTCCTTGCGCGCAGCGTTGCCCTTCGCAGTCCCCTTCCCACCCCCAGCACCAGACGCGAGCACGCCCTCGTGGCTACAGGAGCCGCGGCCCCAGGAAGAAGCGCCTCTTCAGGGTTCCATGAGCGGCGCCGTCAGCGACTCGTGCGTGTCCGCAGACCCTGAGACCACCCCCGGGGTGTCTGTTCTGGCCCCTGTGGCGCCGGTGGCTCCAACCGCGTTTCAGTTGAGGCTGCGCTCGCAGTCCGCGCTGGCCCCCCTCCCCCCCCCTGAGGCAACCCTTTCAGGGCGGCTAACGTCTGAGGAGCTGTCCCCTGGCGTTCCCTAGTTGTGTAGCCGTGTGCAGAGTGCGCACACCTGTAGCCACGTGCACAGTGCAGACACCTGTGGCCATATGCATGGTGTGTACACCTGTAGCTACGTGCAGATTACAGACAAGATAATGGAGACAAGACTGGAAAAGTTGATGTCAACACAGCATGCAACATCAACAACAAAAACAACCACAGCAACAACAGCAGCAACAGTCATAATGTTGCGCATGAGGCCGGGGGGACCAGACCAGACGCATTTGGATCCTATGCAGCATGTGGTAGAGTTCAGAAGCAGAAGTGAAAGCTTTTTTATGCAAGCTTAGTAATGGAGGCACCACAAGCCACCCCCAATGCAGCCACCTCTGGTTCCAAACACGAGGTAGCTGCTGAGCTGAGACTGGTGGCCAGTCAAGCCACTTGCTAGCACCATTGGGGAGGTGTGGGCTGGGCAGCTTGCGCACGCTGGCGGCTGCGGTGGTCAGTTGCAGGCGCACTGTGGTGCGCCATCACCGCGTGCATGCATGCATGTGGAGCAGTAGACGATGGGATCAGGCTCGGCGAGAGGGGCTGTGGTGCAGCTGTTGTGCATGCATGCATGCAGGCCGGTAGGTTGCTGTGGTGCATGCATGCATAAATGCATGCATGCAGGCTGGAGACAGCAGAAAAGTGTGGCGGGGGCAGTGCCTCGCAACAAACATGTGGAGCTTCATGAACTGGAAACAAGAACAGAAGAATGGAAACGAGATAGAAGAGTACAGGTGGCAAACAACTGCATCAGGTGGCAAAATCGGTTTCCTGGTTGAGGGAATTAAGTAGTTTTTCAGCTGGTCATGCATCAGACATCGGTGCATCCATGGGAGGCAGTCAGTGGCGATGTGGGCTGCTGATGTGTCAATCATGAGATGCATGGACCTTAGGGTTGCTGCCAAGAGCCATATGATACTGTGTATGTGTTAGAAGCTTGTGTGGGAGTGGCTGCTGGCTGTGGTCACCTTTTTGGGGGTTCTGTGACCACCTTGTAGTGGTATTTGATTGATATTAGGCGTATAAGGAGCATGTGCATGTGCTGGAAGAGTAGCCGTCAAATTTCAAGCTGCAGTTGCTGCTGAATAGTGGCTGATGGACTATAGTAGCAATGAATTGTGGCACTATAGTGGCAATGCACTATAGTGTCGCATTTTTGGTGTGTTCTGGGAGCTGTCGACCACAAACACAACTAGGGCAGGAGTAAACTCGCTAAAGTTATGGATAGCTAGACTCTGTAACTGGGAAACGTTTGCTTTTTTAACCACAAAGGATGCAGGATTCAAGGATATCAAGTTACAGACGAGAAGGCTGTTGGCCGGCCCAGGAAGCTCCCTGTGCACAACCTAGCTTGACGCACTTCTGGGACAAGGATATTGTGTGCCTTGGGTTCTTGATCAATCCGGATGTGTTCCTGCGGGAATGTGAGGCTGGTGTCTGTGCTGCGGTGTACTCCGTCATTGCCGCTTATATCCTCCTGGTTGGTGCTGTTGTTGCTGACGATGCGGTCCCTGTTGGTGACCCTGTGGTTGCCTGTGGCGTTTTCTGCAGCCTTTGGGTTGCCTTCCTGGTCCCGTGTGGCCTGGGGGCGTATACATGTATGTCCTTCTCCCACCCCTTCGGGGTGTTGAGGAGGAAGCCCTTGTTGGGTATGTCGTGGCTTCCGATTAGCCTTTGTTTGTGTGGTGTGGCAATCTTACACCCCAGAAGCCACTCCTGCTGTGCCATGTGATGGATGTACGTCAGTAACTTTCTTGTCTTCCACCGCAGAAGCCACTTTGTACCCAGACCAAGTTGATGCATTTATAACGACACGTGCATGCACTGCAAACGGGAACATCTACTCCAGCAGATGTTCGGGAGAGAACTGCATGTATTCAGAAACTGTCTCATAGCTCTTACGTTCAGAGAGCCTCTTTCATCGGTAGCCAGCAACAGCATTGTGCTGTCCTGTGGTGCAGAACATACTGCAAACGTGAAGCAGTGTTCAATACGGCTGCACTCGTGTACACTTTGACTGATATTCTTGTGTCTGGTGCTTCAATTGTCTTTCCTTCAAACGTTGATGCGCGTTCTGGCTGGTTGAGTGTGCTGCGCTAATACGGCTACCGCGCTCTGACGATGGCCCTCAGGAAGACAAGAAAGCAGTCCTAGGTACCTGAGTGATCAGCTATGTTGAGGCTGGCTGATTTACCGGTTTATGCTCGGCAGCAAGTGGCCATTCGTTAAGTGACCTATCGTCATTCCCTTGGCCTCTTGCCGCAAGCGTGTCCGATGTCTGCATCGCCAGCGAGAGAGCCCACGAAGGCTTCATCGAATGCTTCAGATCAGGGGTATAACGTCACGCGGTGGGGCGCGTTCTGGTTTTGTGCAGGCGCTTTCGGAGCGGGTACGCTCATCTCAACACAGATCCATGACTTCTGCCTCTCTCCGAGGCGTTCCTGCGAGTAAATCGCTCACCAGCACAGTGCATGCAGCTATCGCTACTATGAGCTTCATTTCGTACCGGAGAGGCTTACGACAGTACGCTCCTTTGCATCTGCTGTGCAACATTTTGGTGCTGCCTGACTCGCTGCAATCAGTCAATGCAGAAAAAGGGCAAGACCTCAGTAAACCAGAAGAAACATTCATCATGTGCACCTGCTGTCGCACTGCTGTTTGTCAGGAGTGCGTTCGAACAGTGTGCAGAACGTATGCGAACACACGTCGCTGCGTATACATCTCTACACTAGCCATTCATATCGCCACTGATGGGATGCTCCCAGCAACCGAGCCCAACAGACACATTCTCACTCCCATCGGTTCTGAAACACCAGAAAGCAGGAGCTGTCATGCAGCAACTCATGCAGCCACTCTGTTAGTTCAATTGAATTCAACGTCCAAGTCTTGCTGTCTCTAACAAGAGAGTGGTTGCCTTCCTCACATGTCTCAACAGGACCACAGTCTTGGCAATCTGGACACATTGCACGTATAAGAAAACAGGTGATGAATGTGTTTGAGGGACACCACATGCACACCTCGTTACGGTAATGTTACCGTAACAAGGATGTAAACTGGCCCATTTTTCAGTCAAGGTGATATATTTTACATCCATTTAACCGTAAGAGGTGCCATGTGGCCTCCCTCTTAGACATCGAGGTTCCATAACGCAAGCAGAGAAGAATATACTCTATGCATAGCGCTCTTGTGATTTCAAACGTTCATCTCAGAAGCCACTGCCCTCAGAATCGTGTACAGTAGCATCTGGTTGATTCAAGCTCTCTTGAGAACTAACTGGTTTGTTTGTATTATGGAGAAATTCGAACAATCCAGCCACGTTCTTTCACACTTGGTTGGTTTGACCTCACTGGCTTGGTTCATCTCATCCAGCATATGTCTGCAGTCCAGCATCTGTCTGTAACTTTACATAGTCTCATCCAGCATCTGCCTGCAGTCCGGCATGTGTCTAACTTTACACAGCTTCCCCCGGCTTGAGTCAGTCCCTATACTCAAGTGTCATGGCTTAGTGCAGCATGTGGGTAGAGAGGCTAGCTTGATTCCCTGTCGTTGCTTCGGTAGTGGCATGTCCTGTGTCGTTTGTGCGAGGTCGAGCTAAGTTGGCATGCGATGATTTGCTGGTACACGAGCCATTCTATGGAGTTATGCCTGTAACTTTACACACTTGACACAGTCTCATCCAGCATCTGTCTGCAGTCCAGCATATGTCTGTAACCTTAAACAGTCTCATCCAGCATGCGACGACTGCAGTCCAGCATCTGTCTGTGACTTTACACAGTCTCATCCAGCATGCGACGACTGCAGTCCAGCATGTGTCTGTGACTTTACACAGTCTCTTCCAGCATGTGACTGCAGGCTGGTGAACGAGGGCCTCACAGAGGCAGACGCAAACAGAGCAATGCCCTACGCAGCACAGGCTCTGGGGATCGCAACAGCCTGCGTGGGTGGCGTGGGTGCAGCAGGTGCAGCTGTGGTGCATGCCTCAGGGATCGATCTGAAGGAGTCGGTGCGGGTGAGTTCAGCACGTGATGCATGGGCGCAAGTACAAGCACAGTCAATTGGTTCTGCTCTTGGCAGCAGGCTTCGGGTCCTGGGAGAGAAGGCTGCTGCTGTGCTACCCTCCATTGACACTTCCTCTGATGCAAGAGAGGAGCCAGAACGGAAGGAAACCTGATGTGGTGGAGCAGTATGGATCATTGAATGCAGCAGTAGGGCACTGTAGCAGTATGATACTGTAGGGATGGCACTGTAGGGATGGCACTGTAGCAGTATGGCACTGCAGCAGTATGGCACTGAGGTGAATCCAGCAGTGTGGCACTGCTGGGAAGCAGCATTATGGCAGTAGGGATATCCTGAAGGTATTGGGAAGTACTACCAGTTTTCTGATCATAGCAGCAGGGATATAGTTAAGGAGTGGGTCAAGACTAATTTTGTCAGCAGGGACATAGTTCTCCACTTAAGGAGTGGGGAAACAAATTTTGTCAGCAGGGACTGTAGTGAAGGAGTGGGGAAAGACTAATTCTGTCAGCGAAATACTGTGCTTTCGTGATGGTGCTGTTGCGATGGCGCAACAGCACCATTCGAGAGAAGAGATGGTTCTTTTGTGCTAGCCGCTTTCGCTATTTGGCTTCATGCCTAATTGGTACCTTTCCGGTTTGTAAAAATCACACTTTACAGTATTCTGTCTGGTGTTAAATGAAATAATTCATCATTTTCCGGGGTTTCCACGATAGTTCAGTTGGCTGACAAGTTGTCCATAACGATACGTGTACCTGCATGACAGGGGAAGTTTGTTCTCTGAACACAGAATCGAAAGTGGCGCAGCACTTTCCTACTTGTGACTTCTTTCTCTCCCATTTGTAACCACGTCACTGTTGTCATGCTGCAATTGCAGCAGATCAGTTGCTCGCGATTCAGGATGCAGCAGCCGGTGAGCTGTGCCACCTGCGGCATTCGATGAGCGTGGCGGGACCCTTCATACGTGTGTCTCTCTGCTGAAAGTTCGCACGACTCAAGGCCTGAGCAACTTTGGAGCCTGTTTAGCAGCCTCTTGCGAGAGGCTGCACAAATTTGAAAACGTTCAGAGCTCTCGCCAACCGCTTACGGGCGACTCCTTCCGTTCCCGTGCTGCCCCGCATGCCTCTCTCCCACTTGATAGTCGCGACGATCAAGTGGGAGGGACCCCCGTCAATGACGTCATTGGCGGGGGCTTCGTGCTTGTTTATTTATGTCCGGCCCACTTCAGCGCGAAGAAAATGCGAATCGGGAATCACGCCATTCCCAGCAAGGGGTTTGGCAAAGGGGCAGGACGTACATCCTCGAGCTACACACGACCAGGGCCCTGGCCAGGGACGCAAATTTCAAACGCAGGTGCATAGAACCCCGCATAATGTTACAGAAACATGCAGGGGCACCCCCAACAGGGTATGAATCAAAATCAGCAACAGCAGTACCAATCAGGAGGATATCAACGGCAATGACGGAATACGCCGTACGATTACAGTCCCGCAGCACAGTCCCGCAGGAACAAATATAAAGATAGACCAAGAACCCAAGGAGCACATAATCTGCACGCACTTATACAGGGTCAAGATAATCCACATCATGCATGCCGACCACACAGGAGCAAGTCAATCCAGAGCTCTGCAGACGTCAGTTGGGTCAGGACACAGGGGTAGATTTACAACCAAACAAAAAATGCTGCACGCATCGACAGCGCCGCTCCAACGCAGCAAACCCCACAGTGCAACCAGTAGGCACGGCGATCACACAAAGCTGAGCAGTCACGATGGCAATTTTCATCTTGCGGCAGGTCATCCCACTCCAAAGACCAGCAGTACTTCCCAGACGACAAAGTGGGAAAAGGGTATGCTATCGCCGAACGGGGGCGGCAGAGGCAAGGGGGGAGATCAGTCCAGACCGCGTCTTCCGGATCCACGGCTACCACAGAACCCAAAGTGGTCTTATAGCCACAACAGCTTCTCGGCAAACTTAGAAGAAAAGCTGATTGGGAACCACACCATGCCCAAGAAGGGCTTCGAATTCGGCCTCAACACTCCGAAAGGTTTGGGGCAGGGACATACATCCCCGGGCCACACGGGACCAGGAAGGCAAACACAAAGGCTGCAGAGAACGCCGCACACAGGTTCACCACCAGGGACCGTATCGTCAGCAACAACAGCACCACCCAGGTCCCAGGAGGATGTAAGCGGCAATGGCGAAGTACACCGACACATAGACACCAGCCTCATATTCCCGCAGGAACACAGACGGATCAAGAACCCAAGGCATATGATATCTACCCACAGAGATAGGGTCAGAGCAATTCACAGAACGTGCCACAAGGAGAGCGCTCCGCGAACGCCCAACAGCGGGAACCAGCCTGAGAAAGTTTCCCCAGAGGTCTTTCGGGTCAGGGCAGCCCACTGGGGAAGGTTTACAACTAAGCAGAAACTGCACACAGCGGCAGCGCCGCTCCAATCTTGCAAACTACATAGTGCAACTAGTAGCTACTCGTTACTATGGGAATGTCAGTCACATGTGTACACACAGCCCACAGCTCTCGCAGCGGCAGTTCGTCCCAGACCAGAGAGCGACAGTACGGCAGCTTCCCAGAGAGCACAGCGAGAAAGGGGTACACTGTCGGTGCAAAATAGCAAAGCAGAGGCAGTGGGGAAGATCGGATAGTAAGGAGTCTGGTTGATTTGAGGTGGGGGGGTGGGGGAGGCTACCGGGCGTGTCTCCGGCTGCAGCTGGACACATTCGTCGCAGCTGGGTGAGCTGCGCACGTATGCAATTCAACAAAGTTAACTTCAGCAACGTTGCAGTCTTTTCCGAGATGCACCTGCACTCGGCCCCATGGCAAGTGGATGGAGCGTGCTCTAGGCTCCCCATCCTGTTTCAATGCACCTTTTGCTGCCTTGTTCTACACGTTTTCTGCCACTGCTTCCGTTGCTTCCTCTGTCCCTGTGCACGGGCCCATGTTGTCTCCTACCCCTGTCTCCGTTTCCGGTGTTCCTATTTTTTCTGACTATGCTTTGGCCGGGGCTGCGCATGCCCTAGGCGGACGCCCCTCATCCCCCTGGCTTCGTAGTGCTGAGGCCCATTTCCATCGGGGTTGTAGTGATTCTTGATTAATTTTCGTACCCGAAACGTTTGTTTCTGCCATGCTTCCGGAAAACCCTATGCACCTGACGCATGTAGTAGCCCTACCGGCCAAACGCCGTAATTACGTACGTACAGAGCTTGCCGCCACCACTGAACGTATACTCACACCTGGGTAATATTCATATCTGGATCACACGAACCTGCCCAGTGGGGTGAAACCGTATAAACCGTATCAATGCATTCAAGTGAAGATGGTAATTCGGACAGTAGAAGGTAGTGTCATTTTCAACATCTGGTTAGTGCTGTCCATTTGACCCCACTGACTTGTTTCGCACTATCCAGAAGTTCACCCCGCTGGGTTGCTCCAGCTTATCCACAAGTTCGTATGAACCAGGTGTGATGTCTCTGTCTTCGCAGGATGTACACCTGACAAGTATAATTTACCAGCTGGGTACAGCACACCCCCCTCCCCATGCTTCGTTTGAAACCAGTCTGCCTCCAGCTTTTCATCTGCAAAACCTTTGCCACAGCACCGCATGAGTGTACCCAACTTGCTTAGTGGTTGCAAATTCAGCCGTGAGCACTGTGAGCAGAACGCCGAATCTGCCGGATGAATGCATCACAGGCTCATAGTGTACCTTTTACATGAACAGGCGAAATTTCAGCAGATTTCGCATTATATGGCATCTGCATTTCTACATTGAGTCCATTGAACTAGGAACTTCCTTATCACTGTGTTACAGTTCTGGTGGTTCCATGCCAACCCCTGCCCGTTCCATCTGCCTCCGTGTGTCCTCTTTCACAAGGACAGGATACTCTACCAGGAACAAGTACCACCATAATAGCACCGCAGCAGTGGCGCCTACAGCAACCACTGACAACCAACCGTACCCGAATAGCCTCCAGAACAGCAAGTCCACACAGGTACCTGACAGCAGAATTGTCCATGGCTGGCACCAGGGCCTCTTCGTCTCACCATACACATCATTAGCGTCTTGTGCTATCTGGAAGAGCGAACGCTGTGAAGCAGCACAGCAGCATGTGCTGCTGCTGTCAGGCGTGCTTCTCCTGTGCGGCCAGGGTCTCAGATGCAAGGCTCTAATGCAATAAACATTCCTATAGCCCCACGATGAACTGTACGTGCACTGTTGTAGCGATCTCGAAAACATACGTATGGTTCGGAATTGATGCTGCAACACACGGTATGCTACACTACTAGTTCAGCTGTGAGTGGCATGCAACCAGAGAACTACATTGTTACAAGCGATATCTGCTGTACTTCGGCTCCCACTGTGATCACCGCTCATTCAAGCATTGCTACACCATGGCCCCTGCAGGACACCACTGCAAGACACACGTGCCCATGCACACAGAATGCAGCAGCCGCTAGCTACAAAGTGTAGCCTACAATCAGGAAAGTCTGTCGTGATTGAAACAATATATGATCTCAGACCACTATTATGCATTCACAAGAGGCTGCGGGTCGAACCCAGCTGGTTGTCGTCGTTGCTGTGGGCTCGCATCGTTCGCACAACAAGACCTGTTTGCATTCAAAATAAGGTTGGTGAATCGGTGGGAGCATCATTATTTCCCGTCGTGTCGATGTTGCTTCCAGGACACGGACCACTGTGTTTGACGTGCATACCTTTGCTGGCCACGATGCCGCTTTCCCACCTGATGTACGCTGCTGAGGAGTAAAGATCCAATTTGAAGAAGTGGCAGAGACATTACGTGTCAGGTGATCCAGGTCTTGGAGTGCAAAGGTTTGCTCCTTCCACAATCATCCACATCAACACGGCTGTGCGCGCTTTAAAACACAAACGATGCAGGACTGTGCTGAGCCATCTGCAGTAACATGCGACTGCATTCTCCAACAGCCCCAAAACGCGATATTCATCTACAGCAATCCCTACGGTGGTTCTGGCAGCTCTTCAGTGATCTAGCCAGCTGATCTTTCAGTCAGAAGCCGTGCATCTGCCACTGTTGCTGTGTTGCTCTAGCCCGAGACGCAATACTGCAAGCTCAGGGCTGATTCAAAAGATTACTGCAGGTCGTAGTGATGACCAAGCAAGGACTCAGGGCTGACAAGCTGCCATCTGGATGCCATCTGGATGCACACCCTCACCCCACACCCTTCAGGTTCACGTAACCATACTGTTTGGTAAGCGCGCTGCACCAGTATACAACAATTGAAGACTTCGAATCGTTTGTGGACCTCGATGGCAGGCAGCTGCCCGCAGTGATGCAGCACCAGCTCCCTCTCTAACAGGTGATCAGCCATTGTTCCTCACTCTAACACGTGATCAGTCATTGATCCTCCCTCCAGAAGCCTTGATCATCAGACATAGACACCCCCACTCCCCCCCCATCCCGCCAGCAGCCTCGATCAACAGGAAGAGGCTGCGACTTTCTGTCAGCATGCTGACAGGCAGTCCTGTGCTCAGGTATCTGTTGCAGCAGATACCGGAGCGCTGTACATGCACGGGGGACAGATTTCCTGTCACATGTAATTACAGAACCTGCATGGAATTCCTGCCAGTGGACTGTGACCAACGTGGAGTGCAGTTTGATGACTGCAGTTTGATGGGTCGCAGACCATCACCTGAGCACGTTCAAAGCACTGACAACGGCGAGAACTGTGTCACCTGGGTGAGGTGTGCATCAAGTGCCGCGACACAGGATGCACACCTCGCCCAAGTGATTCAGCTCCTCGCTGCAGTCAGTGCTGTGGCACCGGATCCCTCGTGCCAGTGCAGCATCAGCGGCATGCATGCATGAGGTGGGATAGGCGTGCTTCTGTGGTTGCATGCAGAGAAACGTCAGTGTAACACATCAGTCTAAAGCATCAGTCTAGATCAGCAGTGTAACGCATCAGTCAGTCTAGATCAGCAGTGTAACGCATCAGTCAGTCTAGATCAGCAGTGTCAAGCATCAGCCTAAAGCGTCAGTGTAAAGCATGGAGCGCGCTACGGCGCAGAGGAAAAACATGAGGAGCAGACAGTCTGGGGTTGGGTGGGGGGCAGTGCGCTTCAGGCCACCACTGCTGTTCTGTCGTGCAGCCGGGAACATCTCCCAACAGATCTGGAGTCTCAACAGATCTGGAATATCCATATGTACAAGGCTTCGCGCGCTTCGCGCGACTCAGCCTCTTAGTGTGCAAAGAAAAGCTTCCGCTTTTCTTCGCATTTGAATCTGCATGATGTAAGTGTGCGTGTATGTATGTAGATGTTGAACAGACACCACGTCTCGTCACCATCGAATAGAGACGTCTCGTATAGATTGAACCGACACCACGTCTCGTATGCATTGAACCGACACCACGTCTCGTATAGACTGAAGATCACCAGCAAGGCAAGGGCAACATGTCCTGGTATCTCAGAGTTGGGTATTCGTTTATGTTTCTGTTTCGACGCGTGCATTTTCGAATTGTCCATGGCTCCGCGTGCACAGTGAAGACGGTACCTAACGGCAATTGCAAGGAATGCATCACCGTACGAAAACGATCCAGAGATAGATCGCAAACTGTACGAAATGATGGTTATATATGCTTGCAGCTGCAGTTCAATATGTTGAGCTCTTCCAGAGCATTGCACGAGCTTTGTACTTGGCAACACGAATGTGAAGCAGCTTGCAGCCAAAAAATGAGTGTGTGCACATCTTCAGAACATTTCAAAGATATTCCCAGGAGCTGTGGTACAGCGGTGCATTGTGCTGACACTGTATTGCTGGACAAAGCTTGAGACCCGGTCTTCAACGTAGCCAAAGGAACCGCTTTCAAACTTTGACGTCGCTTCGACACAAATATATACAATGGTATTAGTCCATACTCGGTATCACACGCACTTCCCTGCGTCGTACAGGTCGTAGCTGCCATTATGATCCACCAAACTCACGCAACGATAGCCACGCACAGCCTAGTCGAACACGCCGCAGCTCAAGCCCAAAAGCATCA
>JAUMHD010030659.1:0-24344 GCA_032359135.1 Ulvella scutata | reverse complement strand
TGTGTGTGTGTGTGTGTGTGTGTGTGTGTGTGTGTGTGTGTGTGTGTGTGTGTGTGTGTGTGTGTGTGTGTGTCTGTAGGAAATGCCCCTTTGATGCTACAGCTGACCTCTGTATCACCAGGGGAGCACCTAGATGAAATTTTTGGCGACAGTGGGCCCGTAGTTGTGCTGCGATGGTACACTGCAGTGATGTGTTGTTCCATGGCAGCTAGCAGTGCGATGCATAGCGCATGAATGAGTGCACGCCACTACGCCCATATGGAGTATCATCTCTATGTTATGCTGGGTCGTTCTGGAAAGGGTGTGGGAAAATATACAATGCAACCTGTGACTATGTTTGGCCGCCCCGAAAATTAGATGCACGTGCATGTACTCTTAGTACATGCTTTAAAATACCTCTACCAGTCAATTTCTTGTCCTTCAGGCGCGCCTTTGGGGCTGCTAAGGTCGAAGCCCCCCGTGATTCCCAACTTGACAGCAAAAATCTGTCTTCTCTGTATGGTTCAAGGTGATGCTATTGTGCTCCGACCTGGGTATATCATTTTCCGATAGCATGCTAACCGTGGGGCCATTATTGCACACAGGAGGCTAAAATTAACGAAACAAAGGTGCAGTGGACTTCAGAGAGGTCTCCCCCATGCCTATGGTGTGTTGGTGTTGCTGTGACTGGTTATTGGTGCCTTTGGGTACGTGGCCGGTCCTCTGTGCAGTGCTGCCACAATACCCGTATTTGGCGCCTCACTGAGATCGGTTATTGTACCTCTGGGTTCCTTCATTAGTGGGCTTTGTTGTCTGATCAATCATGCATTTGCATTGTCCCCGCGTCCTTGTCGATGTAATTACTTCAGAGGGGGCCGTTTCGTACCAGGGACAGCTTTTCCCGTAAAAATCCCACATTTTCCGCTTTGAGCAGACAATTTCCGCCATGTCTGGCATTTGGACCCAGAATCGAAAACAACATCGAGCTTGAACGTAAACGCAACGCACAACTGCCCCTGGGAGCCACCTGTGATTACAGAACTGTCATAAGATTGCTGAGCAGCCCGCGTGACCACTGGACGTGTCTAATGCCTATAGTGCAAGGCCCCCTGGCTCCCAACTGAAGCAAACTGGTTCCTCATCAGGGCTGCGGTCGGGAAACCTGCAATTATTACAGTGATAACCAACTCTGGACCATATTAAGAAACGGGGTAATACGAAATGTACAACGTTGTTGTTAACAACGAATCATCAAACGCATCTTCGGAACAGTGGTTGACAGCACGTCGTGACCACGACCCAAAAGCAGGAGAAGGGGAATATTCCCGAGCACGGTTGGTGGGGGTGGTAGGGGAAGGTCGAACTGATTACAGGAGGTGCGAGGCCCGTTTCAGAGAGGTCGGTTATAATCAATTGTAAACGTGTAATCACTGCAAAGCTTGCACCATCGGTCCCTGCGTTCTCGCTGGCATCCTCCCACTGATCGCTGCTGCTCCCAAACCGGTTCGGCAGCAGCATGATGATTCGGCGCATCGCTCCCTGCCCAACCTCCTCTTATCTCCTCAAGATCAGGTTCGGCTGCGAAGCGTTGCTTGCCGCATGGCAGGCGCATTCCTAGACGCCGTTCCAACCAGCTCCGTAGCGATGCCACCTTTCCCTATCCTATGGGGAGTTTGTGGACTCGTCTGATTTCAGGCTGGGCGCAACGGGATTTGCTCCGGGCTCCCCCCCTGCCAAGTGCTACGATCCACGGAAGTGATGCCAGCCATGCCCTGTCTTGTAACCGAATGCCCAGTAACGACAAGCACTACAGGCATGATCTTGTCACTGATGCAATCCGCAACGCAACCCGGCAGGCCGGAATTTCCAGCTCCGGCAAGTGCACCCGTGAGCCCCTCTACCACGAACTGGACCCTTCTCGTCGGAATGGCGCTGGACGAGCACGGCGTGGCATCTATGCCATCGTCACGCCGGGTCCGGGTCCCACCGCCATTTCCACAGTGGTCACCCACCCTGCGTGTGACACGGCCCACCGCAATGGGCCCGCTGCAACTGCTGGATCGATATCCGGAGCCGCGGCGGCGACCGCCCAGCGCCGTAAGTGCCGGAGTTCCGAGCAATACAAAGTTCGAGGTCTCACCTTCTTCGCATTCGCCATTGAAACCTACGGATTTGTGGACAAGCAAGCCATGGACTACGTGCGGTGCCTGGCCACTGTGGCCTCTGCCACTGGCAAGGTCAAATATGGCTCTTTCTTGGCCAGTGTGCACAGAGAGATCAATGTTGCCCTCTGTCGCGGAATTCATGCCCTTTTCCGTGCGGGCGTGCAGCTATACTCTCGTGCTGCTGGCGGTGCCCCTGGCAGTGCCCCAGTGGAGGGTTTGCTGCATCCTACGGATGAGATTGAGTAGGCCGTTTAGTTGCCCTTGTGTACCTAGGTTGTGTCGTCTTTTGCTGCATTACCTTCGCCGTACCTCGAACTGTGCCTTCTTTGGTTCATTATGCTAGCTTAACTTCCGGCGACATTGTCGATGTAATCAATGTGAAAACGACACACTCCGGTAAAATTTAGGACAGCTTGTTAACAAGTAGGACTGGCTTTGGCCCCATCCCAATTAAACAGTTACTACCAGGATGCCAAAGGGCACACAACTTTCCCGTGAGATATCTGATCTTCTGACTGACCTACACGCATCAGGATACGTGTACTGTCACCTGAAGCCATTTAATGTGACGTGGCTGCCTCGGAAGAAACGTTGGACGCTCATGATCGCGCTCATTGGCTTCGGCCACACTGCCAAATTCGAAGTTTGCCATTTCGCCCCTATCGGCCCCACTGGCTTCATTTTCCAGTGCGCCACGCCTGAGGTATTAAACTCACATAGCTCTGGTGACAAGGGCCATGTTGCAAATGAGAGGATTGACGCATAGTCACTCGGAATACTTGCAACTTGAAACTCTTACAGGCACACGGCCGTTCGACCGCATGCAAAACCCCGCTGAGGTGCGACCTCGCAGCCGTCAGCGCACGAACCGTGCCCATGTATTGTGAGCCTCGCTGTTCATATCGGTATTCAGGAGGTCTGTGGCATCACCTGATCCTGGAATGCTACTGCAGACGACGGATGTGATTACCGGGGAAACCTCGGCTCCTTGGGAGGACCCGAACATAGCTGTGCCCGAAAATCCCCAGACTGCGCCTGCTTGAGCGCTAGCGCAATCCTCAGAAGCGCTCTTCCGCCTTATACTTTAAGCGCGCTTTGTTGAACAAACTTCCAGCGAGCTACGGTGATTCCTGAGGACATCGAACTGGTTTGAAATGGTCATGCCCATTGTCACAGCACATTCGGAGTTGGGCGTGAAAATGGCTGGCACTACATGCGCAGCTTAAACTACAGTATGATGGCCCGAGGATTCAAGCAGTCTCCTTTTGCACGTGGGCACGCAAGAAGGTCCGGTTTGAAGGGCGGAAAAGAGAAACCTACGTTCGATTCTTCAGGGTGCATGTATCAGCTGTTAAATTGTCCAACAGGGCAGGAATGGAAGCGCGCACTTGAGAGAGAAATTCCAAACGCACCTTGCATACGCATTGCTGTTGGAAATTGCCGTACATGGCACCTCTAGCAGAGTGTGTACACGTGTGTCTCGCTGGGTTTAGAAGTCGTCTCTCAAAAGATGACGGACAAAGCAGGAACGGTAGCACACGCTTGAGAGAGAAAGTCCAACCGCAGCTTGAATACATATTGCGTATGTGTTGGCAATTGCCCCATAGGGCACCTCAAACAACGTGTACACACGTATGTCTCGCTGGGTTTAGCAGGCGTCTCGCAAATATGACGGATCTGGCATCCACACAGTGCACATGTGCGACTGCGGAAATCCGTGAAATAGAACAGATACACTGGAAGTCCGGGGTCCGAGCTGGATGGATCATTTTGCTGCGTCAGAGTCAGTATGTGGTTCAGCTGTGGTGGTGTGTAAGCACGTGGTTATGATGATAATCAGACGTTTCGTGGAGCATGCTTGTATAGTAGCAGCCCTGAAGGCCGCAAGTGTCCTCTTTTTAAGCAATCATTGTCCCTTGAATCGCCCAGCACAATAGTGAGATCTGTATGAAGTGTACATACGAATCTGTCCCTGATACACAAGTGAGGGCACAATACAGACTCCGGGTTGTCGGTAAGGCCCTCCTGCCGGGCCTACCGGCTCCTACTGCTGCCGCTACAGCCACCTGCGGCTACTGATCACCCTCTGCGGCCCCCCTTCCCACACTGCGGCCCCCTTTCTCCTCCCTCCCCCCCCTCCTCCGACTGCCACATCCGTCATCATAGCGCTGCCGCACGGCGCGCCCCCCTTCACCCCCCTTCCCTGATAGGCCACGGCCTCCATCCCCCACAGCCGGCACCCACGGCCAACACACCCCCTCCATATCCCGCCCCACATGCCCCTGGATACACAGCACCTAGCGGGTCCCTCCGTGCCGCCCCACTCCCCGCTCATGCCGGCCCCTCCTTCCTCCGGCACCTCGCTCCCCCTCGGTGGCTTTCCCACCACCGGTGCCACCTGATTCCCGGCCCCGCGGTCGGCCTCCCTCTGCCAGCCCCCTCACCGGCTCCTGGCTCATGTCCTTTTCCCCTCCCGCCCCGCGGCCGCTAGGTTCTCCTGCTGTGGTCTGTCCTGAACTCCTGGTGATACCTGGCGGGCGCCACACCGGCTGCGCAGGCCCGTGGCCTTGGGCCGTTCGTGCTTTGCAGTGTTGTTCCCCCGCCATCAGTGTTGTAAAAAACTCTTGAGAATAGCCCGCACTGACTCCGGGGAACCCGGGTAACTTTCGAAATGTAGTCAAAATCAAAGGGGGGGACCCTTTGAACGTCTATGAAATTTCGAAGCTGGTCTGAAATATTGCCCGGACTTTCCGGTGGGTTGTAAACCACTGCCCGCCATGCTGCTGACGTGTAGCGTTTGTGTATACGGTGGGGCGCTGCCTCTGGCGGGATCCTTGCTTGGTTGTGGCATAGGTGTGTTTGTGTTGGTGTTGTGTACGTTCGTTTACATTTATTGGTAGGCGTTGCATGGTTGCTGGTTACGGTGCGTACGTGGTTGACTAGCTTCAGATACTCGTTTCTGGTGCACATTTCGTGCTTGTGAGCCGCGACCTTGTGGATGTAAACACACAATACAGATCTTATCTGAAGGAATGACACCTTTGAACAACCCTAAAACGGAGCAAAATGCGGGCTACACCATACTCGCCATGAGCTTTGGCATCAGCGCCACAAGGAAGATGACTACAAGGACTCTGGTGAATTGTCGGGGGAAATTTGGCTAGCAGGTGACAGACTTACATCCATCGCATGGCACATCAATTAGGGCTGCACATTAATAGTTAACGCCTGTTTAAGCCCTATTTAACACCAGTTACATTCTTTTAAATTAATGCGTTAATCGGGTTTTCAGGATTAATCGTCTTTGGTTAAATTGTAAAAAGTTTCAATTAAGCTGTAATTCTTATGTAATAATAAATGTGTAACCAGCAACAGCAAGGCACAAAGCGGTGGCTACTGCGGACGCAGCCCAGTGATACAACACTCTTTCCTGAGTGAGACAAGCAGGACACAGTTCACAGCCGGGGAGCGGATCCAGAAAGCCCAAAAGCAAATCAAACTAGGTAAGTTGACTCGTGTGCTGCAGCAGTCAACTCTTGCTCGTGTACCTTCTTTTATCTTTTCGAACTTTAACAACACCCACAGGTGTCGTGCATGCAACAGGGATGAGACACTGCCTAGGTATGTGGAACAATTGCGGGTACTCAGGGATCCGATTGGATACCTGCAATTGGATACCTGCTTGCTGAAGGTGTTGTGCAATTTGTGGGAAAAGAGGTTCGAGACTCCGGCCTCTACCATCAGTGCTTAGGGCGAGTGCTCGATTATTTCCTTGAACAGTACCTAACATGAATGGTTTAATGCCAAATAACTTATGATTCTTAAGTAAATCAGTGCGGTAAACCACACTTGCCTGGTTGTAATTACTTGCATTAATGTCGGTGTTAATTGCCCAAACTTTGGAGTTTTCGATTAAGTTGTAAAATTACAAATTACAGGATGTTAAATTCACGCGTTAATCGGCCACTTGGGTACTTTAATTTGCAGCCCTAACATCAATAGATTGTTCACACAGCGCGACATTCGTAATAGTGCTCAAACTGGAGGACATAAAACACATGAACCAACTGGCAACATATGCCCGAGGCAAGGAACCCGGAAGCACGCCCCGGTCCAAGTGCGTGCATAGGCTTCCAGCAGGGTTTTGCACCTCACAGTGCACAGTTTTGCGGCTCATCTGCGTCCACGTAAGCAGTGGCCCCCCACGTGTGGGGGTGGGGGGGTGAGGGGGGTGCCGTATGCACACACCACCCCTCTCCTTCGCTCCATCCCCTTTGCCCTCTCAACTAGTCCGGAAGGATCCTTCAGCCCACCACCTGGGTGTCCTCGTACTGTGCTCTAGATCTTGTCTGTTTGGGTCAAGTGGTTGAATGGTTAGAAGCATAAGGGTGGCGGCTTAACCAGGCCAAGCCCTCAAGTGAGAGAAGTACGTGTCATAGGGCTGGACTTATTGGTGACGTGTCAGAGGGTTGCACAACCCAGCTGGGTTACGAGACTGCAGTCTCGTCTTAGAGATCTATACGGAGGGTCCTGAGACGGAGGGGCTTTGCAATGGGATCTTGTGCTTGGGATAATGAATCCTGCATCGACAGTGGCACTTGGGCTTGTGTACGTCCCTAGTGTAGCGTACAAGTCCCAAGGGTTGTGTATATAGGGGTGATAGCCCCGAGACATTCTTGCTCTGGTGTACTTCTCTCGTGAACTACCAAACTGCAACTACAAGAAAGCAGAAAGAGGCTAACCGGCAACTACTACGTACCCAGGAAGGCAGGGAGGAGCAGGGACGAGGAACCTGAGACCAACGAGGCATGCACACAGGCGGCACATAACGACGCACCAAGCCACACGGGAACTCACGTTCATCCACAGGCACATTGTGGGTGCCTGTGGTGCCTTTTCCGCCAACAACAACAGCAACAACAGCCCACCTAAAAGCATGTAGCCAGCACAGAGCAGATTAAGAGACGTCCAGGAGGAGCGAAGAGGGTATCCACCACCCAAGGGAACACAGCATTCCTGACCGCCTTGAATTTGATGCTGCATACGAAAAAGTGAATCCCTGCATCAAGTTGAAGCTGTACAGCCAAGACCTGATACTTGCACGTGTCCAAGGGGGGCAAAGCAACGCCACGGTCTGGTTCCACAAGCAGGCATGGTTTTTTTGTAGCACACTCGTGTAACAAGGGCACTCATATCAGAGCACATGTCTTTTATGCCGTGTCCGTGTGGATGCATACACACATGTGACGCAGCACCAGTGACAGCTCTACAGTGACAGCTCTTCTGATGCAAAATCCGCTACAGCGACAGAGAACAAACTACAAGGAGTTCTCCTTCCTTCACAGCAAAAACGCTCATTGCCATGCTACAAGGTGGCGGCACATGCAGAGCTCCAAAACAGGTACTCTACTACTCTGAACCATACTCTCATCAGGCATTACACCAAGATTGATGCACTACTTGCCCGAGTACAAGACAGCGAGCTACCAGCCCAAAGGTTCGAGCACTGACCGGTGTCTAAAGACCAAAAGGGCACAAGTGCAAAAAAATCCACTACTCACCTACTCACATAAACGAGACTGCACCAGAGCGAGCAGGTACGGTCCAGCAAGCCCTCGCGCAGCTGACAGCGGCATGCGACCGCCTGCCAGCAGAAACCTTCAGATGCAACTGAGCCTGGGGAGCAGGAGTGCTAGCACTACCCAGCTGGCCCTGACCCTGCACCTCAGGTGTCTGCGGCCCCAGCGCGCCCCCCACGGTCTCGCCAATCCCTCCAGCTTCACCTGGTAGCTGAGGACCTGGGGGTGATGTACCCGCAGCAGTTGTCAGTTGCGCAACGCTGGTCTGTTGCACAGCCTGGTTGACTGCAACCTCTGCGTTTGGCCGCTGCAGGATCACCACGATCGCACTCATGTTATCGCAGCCCTTGCCCATCGTGGCGGTGGTCGGGGACAGGCATCTGTCACAGAGGGCCTCGCATATCGCCTTTGGTGACCGGCCCTGTAGAGCTAGCTGCTCTACAAAATGCACAGCTTGCTCGTTGGTGAGCATGTCCCAGATGCCATCGCAGGCGAGGATGAGAAACTGGGAGGATTCGTCCAGGGAGGTTGACCGCACTTCGGGGGTGGCAACGACGAGTTGCTCTTCTGGAGATCCTGCCCCCTGTAAGCATAAACGGTCGGCCGCTTGCAGTAGGAGGAAGTACTATTCAGCAGCAGTACTTGATACTATTGTACGCGAATCTACTATATGAGTGACATCATCGCTCCTTGTGGTAGAATACGATCATTACTGATCGGGCGCTGTTGGTATTAGCACAGAACCTAACAGTATTCAGCAGTAGTAGTATAGACGGCACTACTATTCAGCAGTAGTACAGAAGGCGCCAACTAAGTAGATATGAGGCACTACTATACAACTGTACAACAAACCGGATGTGGCGGGCAGGCAAGAACATAAAAAGTGAACATCAACTAGAACAACAGAGCCACCACGTCATGAAGCTTCATTTGAAAGGAACAACAGCACCATCAGAACAGTGTTTCCCAGTTCACTAAGCAAACTGTGACAGTGAGGATTGAACAACAGCCTCGCTCTAAACGAATCGATTCAGAGTCTCTCCAACCTGCATCACTGCAGAACACAACCAGCAACTACAGGTGCTCCTGATTATACCGGATCGCATTGCAACGGACTTGGGACATTAGATCCAAGTGAATGAAATTCTTGTTTGGGTGTTTCACGCCTCAAAACGATCATTAAATCACCGGAATCCGGTATTCACCCCATCCAGTCCGTTGTACCGGGCATATTTTGGCCATCTTAGTGATCAGTTACAACACGATTCATGTGTATTCTCTTGGGGAAATCTTGTGCAACAAGCAAGCAGCGTTCCAGGATCCAGCAGCGAACCTTTTTCAAGTACAGATCCCCAATGGCCCTGGACATCGCGAGGTTGCCATTCACACGATTGTCGGCTACAAATCCACCAGCTCTCTGAATACGCTCTCTCTCTGCGGGATTCTCTGGCTTATGGTCCTCTGTCATGGCCTTTGTTTCGCTCGCGTGACACAGCACACATCTGCTGTCCCCCGCATTGGCCACATACAGATCGTTTCCCGCCACTAGCGCCATCACTGCAGTGCATCCACTGTCCGGGCCGCAGTAGTCTGCGTCTGCAAACAGTAGATTTATGTTACAGTTTAAGATTTATTCAGAATGAAAGAAAAGCAGGCAGTTGGAAACCTCAGTATACCCATCAAGGCTGCTGCTTAGGGAGTGTGACAGGGAAAGCCGGCTTCGAGCAACACATGAGCATGCAGGCAACGAAGGAGGTGGCAAGGAGTTCTGCACTTTGGAACATATTTACAAGTGACAGTTGGATGCTGGATGTGATGGGTGTCACTTGGCTTTATCAGCAAGCAACACCAGTACTACTGCTGCAAACCTCCCGGATTGGACACAGTAATATACTTGACACAAAAGGTACTTAATTTGAATGGTACAAGAGAACCACGTTTTACTTTTCACTTTCGAACACTTGATTCGAAGTTCGTAGTGACAATGCACTAGTTGCTAAACACGTGCTGGATCATCAATTCCTGGTGATTTATTGCCCCCAAGGTATTACTGCAGAGTGTCCATTGAGCCATTGATGTTTGCTTCCTAAACACGAGTACATCATGTTTCACGTCCTCTGACTAGGTGTTCCACAAAGCTGCTACCTGATAAATGTTCAAAGACAGCTGCAGCATCATGCTACATCACCACCCAGCACAAAGGCCTACTGTGTCACGCAGTATCAATACCTTGCGATCTAATTCTGTTGTTTCCAGCCAGAGCGCTGAAACGATGCTGGTCGATCACCTCATTGGAACTCAGACAAGCGACACAAAGCATGATCAGCGAAGTCAGAAGACAACTACAGTTGCTCCAAGATATGAGATATCTTGCAAATGGCTCATGTAGCAACACAAAGCACACCTGGTTCAACAAACTGAAATGCGCTGGACTCATCTGAGTCCGCATCTTGCTTCTTCTCAGCCATTCGTTGCAGCTCTTCAGCGTGCTCTCGGCGCTTCAACATCTCGTCCATTTCTACATAAATCGACTTGAATGCTCCCTCGAAGTCTCCCGCCTTGTACTCTTCCGAAGCAAGCAGCAGCGTTGGGAAGTACTTTGCACAAAACTTCGCAACAGCTGAACCACTATGACCATCAAACACCCCGAAAAGGGCGCGATCTGAATGTCCGTCGAAGTTCAGAATAGCCACATGAGCATCCTCCTGCATGCTTCCCTCACGCCCTCTCCCGCACGCTGAGCACGGATGCAGGGAGGACAAACAGATGCCAACAAGCACTAGACACACAGATGCCAACAAGTACACACGCCTCGAGAATGATGGTACAATAAACACCTTACTTAATAGGCGTGCATGCTTTCGTACGCAGCAGAGTACCACAGTTGTGCAAACCTGGCACCAACCTATTTCACTGGTTTGTACTTTTCACAGGCCACTGCTGCCTGCCGGCTTCCTCAGGCACAGACAGAGGAAATAAAATGCGGATTAAGCTGCAGGCATTGCCAACGCTGTCGTAGTCTTTGGTACAGATGCAGCACCTATAAGGCGAGTGGTGATCTAGGTGATACACACCATAGACACACGCCAGCCCTGCATGGCTGACACACCATACTGAAAATGCAAATTCTCGTCTTCCTCGGACTCCTGCACTAAGGAAGCTGTTGCGTACTACCACTGCAAGTGCCAGCAGACAAAGGGTTTGAAAGTGAGGTAGCAGTGTATGACTTCCCATACGTGATGCACTGAGCACAGCACAGGACAACACATGCCATACCTTCACCGTGATTGGCGCGCTGAGGTATGCTCCCATGCCTTGTTCGGAGGCTTACTTTGCGACGCAACAGGTTCACACTATGCCCACAGCGGCGGACTTTCTATGATGCACCCACAGCCTGCAGTTGACGCATCATGATTAGCATACGTTGTTTATCGCCGTCTTGAAGGCGCCTTGTATGCTAGGACGTCTGACGAGTCTGGTGAAGATCAGGTTCACGCGGTTCAGCCACCATACACCAGGGACCCGACAGACGCAAGGATGAACTTAACAATGTTTCAGTGAGTCTGCTCTGGAAGAGATGCTGATCAGAGTTGTGCAGCACAGTGGTAACCGGTGGCTGTGCGAACGCCGCAACAATGACATCACAGTCTAAACGCGCACCAGTCCACAGTGATGCGCGTGATCAATCAAGGATGAACTGATATATGCTTGACGGAAGTCATTCGTGTGCGCAGGAAGAAAAGCGACCTGGAGTACAGCGCAAAACTCTTATTGGAACCAAGAACTGCCTCTTGCAAACAACGGAAGCCCCCCAATGCATATGACAGTGCGGAGGTGCGTGTTACAATTTATGTGCGGATCGTTATATCTATCGGCATACAAGACGAGTGCGAATGTTCGGTTTTCTGTGCTCGCAGGTGCGATCATCATGCATCACCGTTCACAATCGCATGCACGATCGCAATTCTACATCACCCGACGACACCCACACAAATACATGCCAGCAGCATACTGTCGGTGAGTACTCTCCGTCCGCGTGTAGTAATCCCCAGATTCTCAGTCAGGATGTGTCGTTTGTGGGTCCAGACTGGGAATCAGGATGTACAGGACCAGTTCAGCTGTACTATCAATGATGTTTGGTCATCTTGACATTTAGATAGTCAGGCTAGAACTGTGTCTGGTTATCCCTTTGAGGACATTCAGATGTCCCTCAGACAGATGCACTTCTAGCATTCCCTTCAAAGATTGGCATGCAAGAGCAGGAGAGAGCGTGTCCGAGCAGGCTACGGTCATACATGCTAACTCTGTTCGGCCCAGAGTCTGGGGCCCGTCCAGTAATCGATGAATGTCCCAAGCGAACTCACTGGTTTCTCATGATGGCAATGAGGCTGTATGGGCTACTCGCCCAGCGCAGAACTGTGTGTGTCATCCTCGTCCCCTGCATGAGATTTTAGATGGGGTGGACATCACTTCTCCTCCTCCCTGCTTGTCTGTACACTGTTCGTCGTGGCTTATTGGGGACGCGTATGCAACTGGCCCACTTGCAGAATTGAGCAAGAACAATTGTTGGGCTACACCTACAGTACAGTTGTTCGCCGATTTGTTTTCTCTGGGGAGCGTCAGGACAGCAACTGCGCTTGGCAGCTCCTGGAGAGCAGGCATCAGGCTCGTGTCTATGTCAACCACCACGACCAAGCTTTACTTCAGTGACACGTTCTCTCTCTGTCTGTTTGTTTCAAATCACTGGACACGTTCTCTCTCTATCTGCTTCTTCCGAAACACTGTGCTGGTCACAGCCGATCTTGCCACCAAGACAAGGTTTAGAGCAAGCAGCTGACTTTCTACTGACCCTGTCTTTCACACACGACATAAATGGCTGGACAGTGTTCCAGCTTCGAACTGTCGCAGGTGAAAGAACTTGCACATCGAACTCCACACATACACCACATGAACACCAGGCAGCCGCAATGAGGGCCAAAAATCTGCTGCCCCACAACGAGCTCTGCATATATACCAGCCTCGATAATGTTCCACACTGGACTGGCCTTCAAAGGTTACCCTTCTACGAGACACCACTACAACTCTCAACCAACCACACAAAACAGGCAGCAGCAAGCCTTTCTTCATAATCGGGCGTGTGGGAGCAAAGGGCAGTGCTAAGCCACCTCACTTCACTCCACGCCTGCCTAAACATAAGACAACGTGAGTTGCCACTGCAGCTCTCAGCGCCCGGCCAACCTCGAGCAAACCTTGAAGCATCGCGCAGGAATGTGTCAGCGAACGCAAATCAGGGATTCACAAGGAAATCTTTTTACAAGCCGAAACCCAGTAAATGGGCTAGAAGAACCCAAAGAGCCAGCATACTGCCATCTCCCTGTTCTGTGCTAGCATTTAGACATGCATGTGGACATCACACAGCCGTCTCCCTACATTGAGGCCTCCTCACGGGCTTCTGCATCACCACCTGCAACATCAGCTGGGAGTTGCTGTACAGCTCACTGCACAGCTCAATCTTTTCATTTCATTCGTCTGGAGCAAGCTTACTTCAGCGTTTGAAGCCACTCGCAGTGCGCAGCGTTCTGGCACTGGGGCCAGAGGTTTAAGTGCAGAACAGCACTTCAACACTCACTCCCTCCAACCATGATCATACTCAGCTCTTGCAAGATGAACGACAGAATATATGAGCCCAAAAGTAGGATGATACTGTATCGCGTCATGCAGGAAGATGCTGCATCACTTCTTACACACCACAGGCGCACAAAAGAAACCTACAGATGCCTTCGTGCCCACTGTGTAGCTACGCACTGCTGTGACATGTACAATGGGCGGGTGGCTACAATTGGACTGAAGTTGTCTGCACAGCATGACACCGATGCCGACGATTCGAAGCTGGCGATTCATCTGCCACTAATACATGCAACGGGTTCATCCAACACTGCAATTGACCCATCCTAGGGCCAATTGCAGAGTGACCCTCTGAACAAAGAGTGAGTGGCCACCCAGTGTGCCCAACCCATCCAAGGGTTACAAAAACATATTCCACGTTCGCATAGTCCCCCTTCCCCTTATTTAGACTATGTTCTGTCCAATATCAACAACTTCACCTTCACGATTCTGGACTGAGGAGGTCGATGCAGGCAGCAAGGCTTCGGCCTGGGGAGGGGTTCCTGAAGATTAGGAGAGGGGTTCCTGAAGATTAGGAGAGGGGTGCCTGCACCGCCCTCCGCACAGAACGTTCTGGGGAGGGGCGCCTGAAGATTAGGAGAAGGGCGGCGCATGCAGCGTTCTGTGCGGAGGGCGGTGAAGGCACCCCTCTCCTAATCTTCAGGAACCCCTCCCCAGAGCGTCTTGTGCGACATCAACAACCTTATCCACGATTCGAGACTGAGGAGGGTGACACAGACGGCTTTGACAGAGGCAGGCGCGCACCATAGACACAGAGCAGTGCTGGCACTAATGCATGATCGCCACTCTAGTTCTCACCGGGAATCATGGTGTCTTCGGTGATTGCGCAGGCCGCCACTGTGGCGCCGGGGATCAGGTGCCCAACACAGTCTCTCTCCTTGGTGATCTCATTTGCGCTCTCTGCGATCTTCTTCTTCAGCCAGTCGTTGATCTCGAAGCCCTCCACCTGCATGTCCACAGTGCCTTGTGACTGTCTAGGCCTATGCCTTTGCTTTCTTGCGGAAGTACGCACCATGGGCTACGTCTCATGGGCCCCACAGCATGGAAATAAAGCCGTCCGGAAAAAAGATATGTGCATTTTGATGGAGCATGCATGAGTTGCTACACCTCGCGTATTATGCGCTGCGGCAACTATAGATAAATGGTGCACGAGGCCATGACACTTGAGTTTAGTGCCAACTAAATGGCATGGCTGAGGAGACAGATGAGCATGAGAAGGGAGGACGAGAAAATCGACACCACTGCAAGGTGATTGTGAATCGTAAGATGTAGTGGCTACAGGGGCCAGGGCTCATATTCTATGGTGTGGTATAATGTTGCGCGTCAACACTGCTGGTTCAGATCTTGCGCTTGGATTTAAATTCATCGCCCCGACCCCTGCCGTTCTACCCGCACTTGTCATTATTCACATATATATTAGAGACTCTGTGCCCCATGGAATATGGAATGGTCTTGAGTCTTTGCAAAATGTGTGTAAAGTTACAGACGTACATCCATCACATGGAACAGCAGGAGGTTGCAAAAGACTGAAAATCGAAGCTCATTGGCCATTGCTGAGTTGCTAGGCATCCATGTAGTAAATTAACTAACAATCAAAGTGACTAGCGACGACACAGAAATACACGCGGATGACAAATTGAAAGCCAGGCAGAACATTGAAGCAGAACATTGAGGCACAACATTGAGGCAGAATATTGATCCTCTGAGTTTCCAGGCAAACTGCTCCTCGAGCAAACTGATCAATACGGCCGACAAGTACACCGACAGATGAACAAAGTGAACCCTGGGCAGTATGAAGTTTGAGTACTGGTGACGATGCACTGCCGTTGATTCCCCATACACGATTCATAGCAACACTGTGTGCACATGCACTGTGGAATGGATGAGGACGCACGAATTCCCAGTCCCCATCACCCTTCGACTTGAGAGGGAAGGAGTACATGATGCCTTCGGGAACACCATATGGGTTGCCATCACTGATCACAGCACTACTGAAACAATCTCCTTCTGGTGTGGGCTGCACCAAGCTTCGAATTGCATCTGCGATCGAAACTGCTGTGGATGCAGCCGAGGATCGGCCCCACTTCTTGATCAGAGCGCCTCCACGTGTTGCCACCTTGGGTGTGAATTCATTCTCAAAGTACTCCTTGGCATCAGGGCCAGTGATGACCTCTGTTGCCTTCTTGCCATTGATGCGTGCATTTACCCAGTCAGGCACCTACTCCACATAGAAAAAACTGAATGTTTAGCTTGTGCTAACTGTGGTGTGGTGTGCTAACTGTGGTGTGGTGTGTGTTGATGCTCCGGAAGCTTGCCTCACAGGGAAACGGCGTGAACATAAGCAGGCATGGGTGCAAGAGTGTAAAGTTACAGACGTACATCCATCACATGGCACAGCAGGAGGTTGTTCACCCAGCAAGACATTCGCAACGGTGCCTGGGTGCAAGAGTGAGATACTGCACACATGCCATGCAGTGCGATGTTCTGAGCGTCATATTATCAAGCCAGATAACCACAGATGCTGAAGAATTTCATACTCTAGAAAGCAGACGCTATGCAGCGCTCAGGGAACACATGCCGCGCGCTATGAGCCATGTACGGGACTTTGAATTGTCACACTCGTACCTGGGTGGTTGAGTGGTTTCCCCAGACTGCCACACGATCCACTGATGTAAAGAACACGCCAGCCTTGTTTGCCAGCTGAAACTTGGCGCGGTTCTCGTCCAAGCGGGTGAGAGCGTGGAAGTTCTCGTTTGGAATGGAAGGCGAGTTCGCAGCGGCAATCAGAGCGTTGGTGTTGCAGGGGTTACCCACCACCACAATCTTGCAGGACTTCTTAGCGACCTGCATAGATGATCGGCATCCTGTGAGCGAATTGCGGACCAAACATGAACTACAAACCCGAACAAGATACCTCAAATCTCCTGCTATAGTACAAGATCTGTGATCACTGCAGCAGACACTGTGAAGCGCTATCACGGCAAATTTATGAGCGGTCACTGAGGACGTTGGCGTGTGAGTTTTTGGTGGCGGTGTGCTATCACGGGGCTGCAAGTGCAACAACGGAGCTGCAGTCATGACCGACACAATTGCAGAAGCAGCAAGCACGAACTGTCAACACGCACATCTCAGGTGTCTACGAATATTCGAGCGCGATCTTTTTCAGTACAGACCATGGACCAGCACGAGGGCGGAAATTTTGATCTTCTGGCTGACCGACCGCCCACGTGCACGTGGTACGCAGAACACAGCCAGAGTGGACACAGCAAGGTATTTTCTGCTGTTTCGCAGATGAAATAACACACGACATGATCCCGTACCTTGTCCAGCGCCTTGCCCTGTCCCTCGAATACCTGCCCATTTTGGTCAAGCAGCTCTGCCCGCTCCATTCCGGGGCCTCGGGGCTTCGCGCCAACGAGCAGCGCCCAATCTGCGTCCTCAAACACCTTCTCAGGGTCAATACCGATCTTAACGCTAGACAAGAGCGGGTATAGTGAGTCTTCGAGCTCCATAGCCACGCCCTCAAGAGCCTCTCTGGAGCGCTCAGAGCCCAGCAAGCGCAGTTCGATGGGCTGATCACGGCCATACACCTCGCCAGAAGCAAGCATGAACAGAAGATGATTGCATATTTGTCCTGCTGCGCCAGAAACGGCCACTTTGATGACTGGCTTCCACTCAGAGGCTAATGCCTTCTGAGCGTCAGTGCGCTCGTAGTCAATTGCAAGAATATCGCCACCTTCAGCACGGACCGCAGTCACACGCTTCCGAGGCTGCACAGCGACGGCATGTACTGGCCTGGACGCAGAGAGTGCCGGCGCCGGGGCGGCCCGGCGAACTGAGACAGAGCATGCGACCAAAGACATTCTTGCGGAGTTTCGATTGACAGATACCACGGAACTTGAACGGTTGGTTGTTGATGCCAAGTACTGTTCGCCTGGAGGCAGGTGCGCGTTATGAAGGTCCTTTCAACGCCGTCATTCATGTTCACACAAGGTGCTCGAGAACAACGCGAGTTGTACCAGATTCTGGAACATTCTATGAAGCATCTACAACGACAAAAATCACCCACCACGACATAAACTGAGGTACTGGCACTGGGCAAAGAATACGGGGGCTCTACAGCTCAGCTGTAGTCCATTGCCAGCCAAAAAACCTTCTTGTTATCGACGCACAGCCCAAGAATCCCTTCGCCCTCAGCAGCCCCAAAAAGGTGGGACAGGAAAGGGCTGCAGCGATCCAACGAACCCAGTGGAACAGGACACATGCAGAGAGTTCGCACGCGAAAACACTGCTATCCACAAGCACTACTGCGCCATAGTTCTTGCCCATGCACTGCCTTTTCGGATGGTAACCTTTCTGCGGTATCAATTGTACAGGAGGAAACGCGTTCACCAACAGGGACTACCGAACTAAAGGACTACCGAAGGAAGGGACTACCGAAGGAAACGCATTCACCAACAGGGACTGCGCAAGTGTGCTACCGAAATTTGTTGTAGCAATCATGCAATTCTGTGCATGCGTACGCCACTGCCATGCATTCCCAGATTGGGCTTGGCGGTGCCGATCGCTCACAAATCTCGCAATCTGTCGTTTGTGCGATGTCGAGCTAAGTTGTCATGCAATGTTTTGCTGGGGGCCAGCAAAACATAACATGAGCCATTCTATGGAGTTATATCTGTAACTTTCCAAACGAATCTCGCATGTCCGCCATTGATCACCAGTGTCGTAGTTACCTAGAACAATTCTCAATAATTGGGGCTATGTTTTGGGTGTGTGCCCTAACAAATTAAGCGACACTGGTGATCACTGATGTTCGCGCCAAACGTCTCCCCTCACCCCTCCCCTCCTTAGCTCTCCCCCCGCACTCCTGAACACTCGTCTCCTCCCCGCTTTTCCCTCTCTCCCCAAACACTTCGGACCCCAACCCACCGTCCTTCCCACGGCGCCCTCAGATCCCCGTTCAACTCCAGTGCCCCCCGGTCAGACGCCTCCCCCCCAGGGGTTCTGTATGCGCCGAAGTCCCTGTGCGGTAGCGGGTATGTGGGATAGGGGGGTTACCAGAGGCCTATATGGGGTCCTCCAGCCCCCCTCCCTTGTGGATACAAGATGTTGTCCCCTCCTGCGCTGTTGTCACCTTGCTGGCACTCGGTAGTCCCCTTACCGATTTGCTCCCCCTGCACGGCCCCTGACGAACCGAGCTGGGAGTGGGCCACAGTTGCTGGCGCCTTGCCAGTGAGATGCACTGATCACCAGTGTCAATTAGTTAGATAGAACAATCTGGATTATTTGGGACTATTTTTTGGGGGTGTGACCGGACACATGAAGCGACACTGGTGATCACTGGTGGGATGGCCCGCGGCGTCGGGCCAACCTCTTCTGCGCTCCGCCATCTTCTCACAGACATACATACCTTCGCACTGCCTCTTTCTTCCCACATCTGTCCTCCGTCAGTTTATCAAACGCCTCAGTCCTGTGTTGAATTGCTCTCGGTAGTTCCCAGTTTTCTGCAACCGAGTTTTGGGAACAAGCAGATCCCCATGCAGCCCATTTCATGCATGCTGAGCCCTCTGCATATCTTTCTTGTTCCGTTGATTGCAGAGCACGACATGCTAGTTTTCTGTGCATTGGATGTCTGAGCTCAATTTTCCAGTGGTTCGGTTATCGCAACAGGGGGCAGCTCACTGGTTGCACCAGGATTGCTCATGCAGCATATACTCTTTTACAAATACCGAAGTCGCCATCAGCTTCTTCTATCTCTAGGAGACAAGAACCCATTATCTTGTCCCATTGTATTCAACGACATTGTTGATGACGTTGAGGCTATCGACTCCATCGATACCCAAGCACCCGTCCACTCTATTTCTCCGTTTTCAAACACGGTATAGTAGCTCTTGCTCATATTTACGCTGATGCAGGCTTTATAGAACACATCCCTTGTAGGATTATCTTTCACAGGCAACATTTCGCAAGCGTACAGTAAATACAGAGCCTGAATGTGCTGCGATCGAAGCAACATCGCTGTTCCCTCCAACTGCTGCATCGGCAACGGAACACTGCAAAACCATCGGACGCCCATTGAAGGAATTTGATCCTTCATCTTCATGTGCATATACTTCAAGCTGACGCATCTACGTGCGCTTTTTGGTAATGGGGTGTCCGTCCCCGGCCATACCAAGGCATCTCGATACTTTTCCAGACATGTGGCAACAGCGAGCCAGTCATCTGTGCATGAAATTCGCTGACGAGACTCTCTCCAGCACTCATCGAAGCTTCTTATACATGCTGAGGGCATGTTGTTAGAACTGTAAGCGTCGCCCAAGAAGATGTTTCGGCACCTAGTTTTTTTCTCCACGAAACATTGTACACGAACAGCAAAAACACCGGAAGACCATTGATGCCTCTCGATTCACGGATTACATCAATCACATAGCTGTTGCTTGAAGGCATTGTATTTTACGTTCAGCGAATCTCGGCCTTGGAATCTGTGATTACCGGGTATGGAGAGTGTCCGCAGCACACCTTGGGGACTTGTCGCACCAGTTCGCTCATCGTTAATATAGCGATATATCAGCAGCGAGCTGCCTTCTATCCAGTTCAAATGGCTCCCGAATGCATGAAATCTGCTTGCAAATACTTGTTAAGGAAATACGAATTTGAACTGCGTGTCGCTAGTGCGCGCGTATACATAGTCAACTATATAGCGTGCAGCGCTGTACTGTACGATTCGTGGCTTGAAATTAGAAGCAAGTTACAGACGTACACGTGGCTTGAAATTCAAATAGAAGATGCTGCTCAAAGGAAGGAAGCTTTAAACATGCTCACAAGACGAACATTCGAAAACATGAAATGCTCCAAATGAGACCTTGCCAATAGACTGATTTCGAATAAGTTCAGAAGTCTGGAGCAACTATCCCAGCGATAGAGTAGGGAAATGGCCCCAAACTGTTGTTTACATGGTCCTGTACCGGTTTGTAAACAAGCCCGACAGGAAGAAAATAGAATACCGGTATATGTTATGACATTCGCACACAATTTCTAGTTCTACAGTCCTGTCGATGCAATCTCTCTGTTATGCCATTCGAGTGAGTTTGTGGCTGCTCTTTTGCTTATTTGCGTACAACCAGGAGAGACTGTGGCACAGGCTGACGGGAGGAGGCGGCAGAAAGGGGAGGGCGTCAGCAACATAGGGTCAAATGTGGGGTCGGGGGCCCCAGACGACCTGCAGGAGGGGGGGGGGGGGCGGGGGGCGGGGGGGCAGGGCGGTGGTGCCTTGCGGGCACCATCCCCACAGATCTCCCCCTGATCAGGCTGTCTGTTGGGCACTGGCCTGTCCCCCCATTGTGGTGCTGACGTGTGTTGATTGTTTGGCGCTGTCTCTGTGGCCCTGTATGTTGTGCTCTTCCTTTGTTGTGGCTTGGAGTGTTCTGTGTGTACAATAGCTGTTGTGGGGCTGATGGTGGTTGTGAACCTCTGAGCTGTTGCTGTATTTCAGATAGGTCGAGCTAAGTTGGCATGCGATGATTTGCTGGTACATGAGCCATTCTATGGAGTCATGCCTGTAACTTTACACATTTTTATTTCAGATGCTCCCAGGCCAGTGTACTCTTGTTGCACTCTGATTGCCTATGGGCTTTGTGTGCTTCCGTACCACACCACTATCGATGTAATTTTCACACTCTGATTGCTGACGTGTTGCGCTTGTGTGTAGGGTTTGGCGCTGTCTCCTGAAGGCTGCTTGTTCTGTTGCTGCGTAGGTGTGTTTTGACTCATTGGTAGGTGCTGCATGGATGCTGGTTGCAGCACTTTCGTTGACTAGTTTCAGATGCTCTGCATCTTTAGGAAGTAGATTAGATCAGGTGCGCTTTTCATGCTTGTGAGCCGCGCCCCTGTCGATGTAAACACACTCTGATTGCGGTGAATCTGTGGTTTGCAGCAACCTTCCTTCTTTCGTGGCGGTTCACCCGTGGCGGCTCACCCGCATATATAGCGTAACATACAGCTCGAAATACTCTACTATCGATGTACTTTCACACATATCGATGTACTTTCACACTATACAGTCCGAATTCGTTCGTCTACCACTCACGCCTTGTCTAAACCAGACACACTCAGCTCTGCTGCCACCCTACCTCACCTCCAGGCCGCCTCAAAGAAACCACTCGCTGGGACCAAACAGACCCAAAAATACAGTACACCAAACGTATATACAGGCAAGCACGGCACAGAACACCTGGAACACCTCGAGTCAGCTCAAAATTCTGTCACACCGTCAACGTATCTCTACCAAGCTACTCTGCCAAGAGATACTCTGCCAAGCTGTACAGCTCAGAAGTCTGTCAAAACCCCAGCCTAATATACCAAGAGATACTCTACCAAGCTGCACACAGCTCAGCAACATAGCGCAATAGTGCGACACAGTGCCAGGCTGCTTTACCAAGAAGTCTGTCAAAACCCCAGCCTAATATACCAAGAGATACTCTACCAAGCTTCACACAGCATGAACAGCGCGGTGCTTATCCAAGAAGCATGAACCCTAGCTTCACAAGCCCAGAAATCATCATTGCGAGAAGAATAAAAAGCACCGCAGTCAGCTTGAAGAAGCACGTCTCGTACTCCTGGATGACTTCACGTGGACGCATGCCCCCCTCGACCATCGCTTTCACAGCCACTGGCGGTGGCGCTATCATCCCTGCACGCAGACCTTTTCAACAACAAGAAACCAGAATCAAGGATAACTGTTTTTGTTAGCACAGTGGCTGCACAGACAATACCATACATACACCGCCGCATGCAACAAAACAGGGGCAGCAACAGGGTATCCAGCGGGAGGTGGGGGAGCGCCATAGCCTGGTGGGGGAGCACTTGTTGGGGGTGCGCCATAGCCCGGTGGGGGAGCATTCGTTGGGGGAGCTCCATAGCCCGGTGGGGGAGCATTTGTTGGGGGAGCGCCATAGCCCGGTGGGGGAGCATTTGTTGGGGGAGCTCCATAGCTTGGTGGGGAAGCATTTGGTGCGCCATAGCCTGGTTGGGGGGGGCAGAAACAGCAAGTCCAACCCAACGCACATCTCGGTCCGGTCTGTCTCGGCAAACAGTCCCAGTGAGGCGCGCGCACCACGCCCACCTGAAGAGGAAAACAAATGCATGAGAGGCACACCTTTACCCCAAAACTGCATTCTGCCCATCAGGTGAGGCGCCGCCAGCTGCAACCCCTTTAACATCAACCCGAAGTTTTTATGCTGGGAGTAAAGAGTCACGTTGCTGACACTCCTGGACAGGCGGGTGTATGCATGCGCGTCATGCAACCGCTCGTGCGTCCACTCTTCCGCGATGTTCTCAAACACAGACCGGGGGCCTTGCTCGGACTCACAGGCGCCCTTGGTGGTGACCACCTGCATGGCATGCATGCCCGCGGCAAGGGTGACCAGCACTGTGGCGTCCACCATGCCTGCCGTCGCGCCACACCCGAGATTTGGAGATACAGAGTGTGCGGCGCCCCCAACCAGGACGCAGCGGCCCACACCAAGCTTGCTGCACTCCACGAAGCTTGGCTTCAACAGCCTGCAGCACGCTTTAGGGTTTGTGGCGCTTAAGACACTAGGGTTGTTGCGCTCCTCTTCATCAGGGTTTTTCTAGTAACAACCTACCACTAGTATACGCAACAGCGGTGGTGGTGGTGGTTGCTTGTGGCATTCACGAAGCAACCACAACAGGGAGCTGAACGTGCGAAGGTGTAGGGCTGTGCCTTACTGAGGTTAGCATATGAAAACCTAGCCAGAGCCCCTTCAGGTGCTTGCCTGTGGCTGACGTCAACAACTGCTGCCAAAGGAAATGGGTGTAAAATCATCGCAATGCATGGACCTGAGGTTGTCATGTGGCGACAGACGATGCATGGCAAGAAATGCATGGCATGCAGAACGATATGTACATGTCCAGCACTCTCATGCATGGTGAATGGCCAGGGTGCACCCGGGTGGGTGCCTGTCACCACACAGGAGGGCCACGCTGCGGCCGTGCATGCATGGGCAGGAGTCACACCTCCGATCGTCTGCGGCGCACGCGGTCGCGCATGCATCCAGCCACGCGCGCGGCACCCGCGGGAACGCATCTTCTAGAATCTTCAGCATCTCCTGCGTGGTCCTCTTTGCCGCCCACCACTCCTCACTGCACAACAGATTCTCTCATGGTGTGAGCTGATCAAGTATGCTCCATGATTCATTCTGACACAATACAAAAGAGAACACGTGCTGAGATTGAACAAGTAACAACCTGAGGCAAGGGCAGCATGCAAGCTGTTCTATAATATAGTGCACCGAAGAAGGGGGGGTGTGCGCGAGGCAGTGAGGGAGCATGCAAGCTGTTCTATAGTATAGTGAACCGAAGGAGGGGGGGTGCGCACGAGGCAGTGAGGGAGCAGTTGACATCTGTGCCACCCGCACGGGCGCCTAGAATGAAGGAAACCAGGTCTGCACACACGCCCTTCACAGGTAACGTGAATATCGAAATTCCCCCTTTAATAGGCTTCTTCCAGTCTTGAGGCACGGCGTGGAATGGCTTCCCGGATGGCGTCTTGAGGGTGCAGTAGTTGGCTGGGTCCATGCGCTTGGTGGGTACTGGAAAGCCCAGGGTTGAGACTGGAATGAATTCTCGGTCCACCACCAGGGAGGTATCCTGCACTCGATATTCATTCAAGCCGGGACGTCGATTCGAATGCAAGTTGTTTCAGACAAAGCAAATTAATGGTGGAAGAACATTGCGACAAGATCGCTCCAGAAACAGGATTCTGAAACAGGATTCTGTGTGTGCTGTGTGGCAATTTGTGGTGTTGGTGCTGTGGCTTTGGTGCTCCCCAAAGTGGCTTAAAGGGTGTGTGTGTGTGTGTGTGTGTGTGTGTGTGTGTGTGTGTGTGTGTGTGTGTGTGTGTGTGTGTGTGTGTGTG
>JAUMHD010030648.1:0-24344 GCA_032359135.1 Ulvella scutata | reverse complement strand
GCGGGCCAAGCACGCTCTGGGACACGCTCACACAATGAACCTGGCACAACATGATGTGCTGGGCGCTGCTCGTGTGGAACTCTCTCGTCTGTGCACATGGAGAGAGTTGTTCAACAAAAAGCACGAACTCTGGGATGTGCTATGTTGCAGCCAGATTACGAAATTTAATACTGATAGAGACCGAGGTGCATCGATTGTGTGTAAAACTGTCCACGGTCGGTGTGGACGTACAGCCAGGGAAAACAAACTTGTGTGCACATGCATGGCCAACACGACTCGCATGCCTTATACGGCCAATCCACGAGCGCAGATCGCATGCAATAGCGGCTGATGGATCATTAGGGACTCCTGCGATGTAGATCAAGTTCCTTTCTGAGAGAAATAGTGCCTTGTGTTGTTGTGTTTGCATGTAGGACGTTCTTCTAGCAGGGATGCGCATGAGATCAAGGTTCATCAAGCAGGCTTGACAATAGTTTGAGAAACTGTCCCATTCCCATACCTCCCTAGCCCTGCCATTCACTTGCATAATGCTGAATCCAACACGTCCAAGCTCACGCCACGGTATGTGGTTGAGGCCGCATACGCGAAGCCGTGGCAGTGCAAGGGTGCCGGTCGCCAGAGTCGTCTCAACAGACTTGACCCAGCGCGTGCAGTTGGACGCACCTAGGCCTGTGGATACGAGACCCTCTCTACGTGCTCTTGAAGATCTTCCATGTGAGCGTCCCTTTTCCATTTGCATTACTGAACGCTTCTGCTGGTAATATGGTTCTTCCTCCAAAACAAGCCACTTCCCCTGGTTCACACTCTGTACATGTATACAAGGTACTAGGTGGCATCACTATTGCTAGATAAACTATCAGATGTAACTATGTATGTCGCGGGCGCGGTTGGCCGTGTAAGCAGACTTGTGTTTTAAGCCCCCCCCCCCTGTGTATCATACAGTCAAAGCACCAATTTGATCAGCTACACAGGAAAGGACGCAGAAACCCACGTCGACCTGTGGTCTCGTTGTGTGGCGTATACGGTGTGTCCCATCGTGTGCTCCCATACTTCCATTGATAGCGAGATAATCGCAGTTAATACACCAGACGCCAGTAGCGTAGCTAGTGCTCACCTAGCGGGTCTATCGGTCATCGAGATCGATTAATTACAATGCCACCATATCGATCACATACCGAACTTGACTTCGGTATGTATCAGCAACCTATGCCAGATGCCTTCGTATTCGTTCCTCGCCATATTCGTTCACCTGACCGGAAATGCGCACACGACACATGGAGAAGTAGAGATCAGGCTTGCTAGTGCTGGACTTCCGGTGCTTGTCGCCCTGTCGGAACCCAGTACATTGTAATCACCCGCTGGATGCTCACGTAGGTGCAACCTTGCTTGTACATGGCCGCATGTCTGGTGAGCCAGAAATTGTCAGCTAATTAGTACATACAAACATGCAAGGCTGAGACTGAAGAATTCACATATCAAGGCATTTCATCACTCTCCCGGTCCCTGCTCTCACTCACAATTTCACCTTCCACTCGAGTCACGACCCGCATACGCCCTAATGCTGATGGAAAACGAATATTGTATGCATGCATGCATGGGTGCACACATGATTGCAAGCACTTATATACGATGCACTTACATACAATGAATGCATGCACTTCTGTACAAAAACACGCTTACAGGCGGATGGTGCCCAGCTTTAAGAAAGATCTGGGGACTCTGGGGAGTGTTTGATCTTGCAATTGGCGTTTTTCCTAAAAGTGGTCTTCCAGCTGTGACAACATGCGGGTCTTCATGCAAGCAGTTACAAACTTGTGATCTCGAGGCCATCAATGCATGGTGCCAAGTTTGTTCCAAAAGTTAACTTAAGTTTGCGACCCTCTTCTCTGGCTTGTCGAACATGTAGAGGCGGGGTGCGTGTCTTGTTGTACGGTCACTTCACCTCCTCCAGCTGTATGAACATGTTAATCACCCCACCTACGAGTGGAATTGAGAAGCTACGTTGATACCACCATGCATGAGGACGTGATGACAAGTGATTACCTCGACAGGACTGTAGAACAAGAAATTGGGTTCGCAGCAGGAGTAATGGCGACATGATGACAAGAATCTTTTGGTTATGCGTATGTTCATTGTGATTACATCGACAAGGGCGCTGGAACTGAAGCTAGCAAATTGAACCAATGGAGGTCACTGGGAAGGTAGCTAGCAGAGGCCATAATTGTTTTTGTGGGTTTTTTACGGAGCACAAGGCAGCAGTAAACACTACCCAGGCACACTGGGGTATCCAAACAAACTATGCAATCTTATCCGTGGGATGTAGTTAACCCTCCACCGGCGTGCTGCTGGCAGCATGGGAGTATAGCTGCTCCCCCGCACGTATGTTCATTGTTATGTTTGTGATTACGTCGATAGGACACGAGCGATGACATCGACAGCACTGTAGGACTAGATATCGATCGGACTGGAGAGTAGTTACATCTACAAGGACTCAGTCATGAAGTACAATGCATGACTAGGACGGGGGGGGTTGGAATCCCTAGCTAAAGATAGGAAAATGCAACAAGAGAAAACTATAGGGAAGGCAGAGGTGGGTCAGAGTGGAGGATAAAAAAGACCAAAACTGTTACAAGATTGTAATTCCCTTACAAACCGGTAAGGTAGTGCATAGGCAGGAACCCAGATAGTCAAAAGCAACTAACACAAAACATGTACCACTTCACTCGAATGGCAGAACAGAACCGTCATGAACTTTAACAACAGTGTTCGTTGTGGGTTAGTTGAGTGTGTGCAGGACCCAGCCAATAGATACATTGGAGGGGAAGTGTTGTTCGATTCGTATTCCATGCAAGCCTGTTGTAGTGGAACGTTGGGTCCAATGGTCCAACATGTTTACTGACTGTTCAGTGTATGAAAAACGCTTCCCATATATTGGCCCCATGCCATCAAGAGTCAGAGGAATAGACTTTTGTGTAGATGAGAGTGGAGTTCCATTCCTTGGAGTCGTGCCTCAAGCAATCGATCCAACCTACGCTGAGAAGCTTCCGTTGATATTCGCCAAGCATGGTTCAGAATCGATGATGATAAGTTTTGGGCCTTACGGGGACTTTCTCGCGTTGCAGTCGCCTCAGGCAATGCATGACGTGAGTGCAACATACAGTGACCGTACGTTCACAAAGTGGCCAGGTGTGCCCGGCCCCGACCTTCATATGTGTTTTTACACTGCGTCAAATGCAGTCTTTGTCACAACTACCGAAATTTTTGTTTCTTTTGTAGAAGATTTTTTCTGGTAACTCTTGCACCGTCTGAGTTCACATTCACACCGCCACTGCACCACGCAGGGTTCCGGTGTGAATTACAATCGACATCAGAACCAGAGGTATCGATATTGACAACTTGTCAGCCACTGTCAGCCACATTAATTAACATCTGTCCTGCTAACACCGGAAACTAATGAATTGTTGGATGCAACAGCCCCCAAAATAAATACTTGAAATTATTTCGCTGACATAAGAAGCCTTTCCTCATTCCTTAATTGCATCCTTGATCAGAACTGCATGGATTTCGTCTACTGAGCACAGCTATGAACACACTGGCTCAGATAACCTATCTGAGTGTTGACAAAGATTTTGTTGCCACGGGGGCAATGGCGTGATGGGTTTGTCGCTGGAGTGGTAGAAAACGGCCATGTTTCCATGAATGTTTCAGTGTATGGCTGAATCCTGGCCAAAATAACAGCACTACTCAACTGCTTAAACTTGCACCTTCAATATGCCTGCTTCACATCTATCGCAAAGAGTTTCTTTACCTTTTCGTCACAGAGATTCAAAATTGCAGATGGCGTTGCAAGAATGGTCCTTCCAGAAGGGATTTCTATTAGCAACGAAAAAGCAACACCCTGGCGTGCTGCATATGGAAAAGTGATGTCACATGCGACCATCATGAGTCTCCAACTGCCTCTCATTGTGGATGAGTGCATCGAAACTATTCGAAAGTGCGACCCCTACTTCCCGGAATCGTGCGCAAAAACATCTGCAAATCTGTGCGGACAGTTGGATTGACGCTGTATATTTTGGAAAGCAACAGTATTTGGTGATGGTGTCCATTTCACCAATCCAACCCTAAAATCCAAACACACAAAAAACTACCTGCGCTTGAAAAAACCAGGAATCAAAGGTGGTAAGATAGAGCCTCAGTGTCATGCACCTGCTGCGTGTTTCAATACCGTGGTAAATGTAAAGGTTCGTAGCCAGGATTGGGTGGACAGTACACAAAGACATATATATATATATATTCTTTTTTTGGGCTTCGTGGTGATGGCTACCTGGACAGACAAGCCCCATCATTTTCAGGACCTCCGTCATGGTCAGGCAGACATGACATGCGTTTTTTTTTGGTGCTAGCCATTGGCAGTGTCGATGCCTGACTGTTTTTCATGCGATATCACTGTGGTTAGTCATGACTGATAGGGACGACCCTGTTGACATCACTGTTGATGAGCCGGGGAAGAAGGTGCCGACATTGTTAACAGGATTCCTTAGCGAAAGAAAGTCATCCCAACCTCAGACAGGACTGCATTCAAGTATCTTTTTTCTCCCGTGTCCGTCGCGCTAGCGACGAGGACCCCGGGTCACAGCATTATCATTTATGGGAGTTTCGTGACTTCACCGACCAAACAGGCAGGACAAATCATTAATGTCGTCGTTTTGAGGTACATGGGGACAGACAGCGACGAACCTTTACAATTGCTACGGTATGGGCGTCAACTGGTTATGGTTTTGTTTAATTATACCTCAGGGTTCACGTAGTCCTCCATCATTCACAGCATATGTGCAAACGTGTCACACGATTTTTTACAAACCGGAAAGGTAGTGAATAGGCATGAACCCAAATATCCAAAATCAACTAACACAAAACATCCACCACTTCACTCGAATGGCACAACAGCACCATCACGAAAGTCTTTCCCAGCACTCTTAGCCAAACTGCGGCCTGACAGTATCTGTACAAGTAAATCAAGGAGAATCTGATCAATAACCTAGCAGATGCAAACAAAACATGTCAGTCGCTTCCATCGAATTCCCACCGGTTCTACCAAGAAAGCGAGCTTCGTCAAAACAGCACACGTTTTTGAGATTCACAACTCAGCCGGCATACAACTTTCTGGACATGCTGTAGCTGGCGGCCGTAATATGCATTGGTCATGTGAAGCAGAAACCAGCGTCAAGTACTGTGACTAAGAGAGGAAATGGTCGTTTTCAAATTGTATCTCACGCAGACCGATACTGTTGACGATTGTTTTCCGGTGAAGCAACTTCATGTATGATGTGCAGTCACGCATCCATTGGAGCAAAGGGTGAGTGGTACGACAAGTCAAGGCGGTTGACGTTTTCTGCAGCCTGCCGTGCAGCAGTTGGAGACGTTTTGAGAGAAGAGGACCTTGATACAATGTTCCCCCTCGCGGATCTGGTTGGAAAGGGCACTTTCTTTCCGGTATGACCAGGCATCGAAATTCAGGGAGTTTTGTTTTCAGTTTCTGTGCCTTTTCTGGCCGAGTTTGTTTATTGGTCCACGGCCCGCAACCGAAATACAGAACTGGTCCATGTGATACACAAGGAGCTCCACACTACACTGATACACTGCAGCCTGTATTTAATTCTCACGGCAGCATGATTCATCGGACAGCAACAGCATGTGCCATCAAGCCTCCTTGTTGGTGAGCATAGAACGCAGTGTAAAGTTGCAGGCATAACTTCATAGAATGGCTCATGTACCAGCAAATCAGCATAGAACACTAAATGGAGGTTGCGACAGGCATAACTCCATAGAACGGCTGATGTACCAGCAAGTCAGCATAGAACACTAACCGGAGGTTGCGACAGGCATAACTCCATAGAATTTCTCATGTACCAGCAAATTAGCATAGAACACTAACCGGAGGTTGCGCACGGACTTAGTCACATAATGTGTCACTGACGAGTAGCCGAAGGAAGTCGAAATGCTACTAGTGTGCACTTATCTGCAGCCGTCACTGTGCTCATAGTTGTGGTCTCGTGTGGCCCAGGAGTGCATGTCCCTGTCTCAACTCTCCAGTGATGCTGAGGCTGAAGTGATTCTGGGGTATGGCGTGGTTCCCAATTATTTCATATGTGTCCCAAAATCTGTACGGATTGGACCACTTTGAACAACCTTCCGAGGGATAAATCTGCAGGCTTTTGGGTTGGAAGAGGGGATTCCATTCTCGTTGTACTGGAAGGGCCATCAGGCGAAGAAGAAGTTGATGGTGATGTTGACCGACCGCATAGAGAATGCTTTGAAGGTGAGTAGATGTTTTCCAACTTCCGTGCCATGTTCTCTATCTCAGCACCCACGATTTTGAGTCAGCTTGCGGCCGAATCCCTCCTGGGGTATGGGGTAGTTCCCAAGTACCCTCTTTGTTTGTTGGCCCCCAGGGCCACTATACAGCGGTTGCCGAGGCCGCCAACGCATTGTCGCATCTGCGCATCGCCAGAACGCTTTTTCTTTGTAAGATTGCAGCGGCTGTCGTCATTTGGTTCCCAAGCACGCTGGTTGTTCTTCATCGTGGGATTACTGCTGTCATCATTTGGCTACTTCAGTTCATGCATATTCATGACTCCTCCGGTTTTTCAACGATGTCATTTTTATGCATGGAAATTTATAAAACTAGCAATCATGATCGCAGCTTGAACCCTTGGTTTTGATTGTTTTTATAGTATGACAGCACGCTATGCACAGACATGTACTGCTTCCACACCTGCAGTTGCACTTGCATGCGTGCTTCCTGCAACAATGCATGTTTGCCATGCAGGATCCAGAGCATCTTCAGAAACAGAATTCTGTGGTTCTCCAAACTTTGAAATCTTTCGAAGAGGAGGGTATTTATGACCCCGCAACTGCAAACGACAGGTAAGCTTGAAACACTTGTAGACACTTTGTTCTGTTGCAACGTCCATGCACATATGACGTCAGTCAATGAAAGGTGCAAGCGGAGGATTTATTGATTTGCCAACAGAGGTCCGCGGTTACAAGAACAAGTCGTGTACCGGATCAATGCAGAAAAAAGTTCATTGGAACTATTTTCTGCACTGTCGACAAAAAAATTGGTTTCGGCTATTTGAATTCATACCTATTTACTACCTTTCCGGTTTGTAAACATGCACTTTCGACAGAAAATCTCAACTTCGCGTGCCAAGTTCATAACCTCAAATGCCGCATGTAAACGTTTGTTGCTTGTATCGCTTCATGCTCTACATGACCTCTTCACCCCCCTTGTGCTGTCGTCCACAAACTTGCTTTCCATGAAGTATGCGTTGCTACAGTATGCATATATGGCATGCATACACATGTCAGATAGCGGTCATTCGGAACAAACCTGTCAATGCATGCAACGAAGTCAAGATGTACAGCTGCGCAGGACCCTTAACGAGCCTACAAAATCCAAAAACGAAAAGAAAGGAGAATGAAGCTGGTGCAGAGATGTTGCGCAGACATCAGCCACATGCTTGTCTAGCATGCATGCATGACAGATATCGGCCATTCGCATCATGATCCATCACACCTGCAAATGCATGCAGCACGTGTGATTGTGGACAGGTTCACAGAAGCAGTATCAACAGGACAATAAACGAAACCACTATGTCTGTATTTTTTTCCATATGTTTGATGTACTCTAGCGCCGCTGCGAATGTCTTGCAGACTGAACAATCTCCTGCTGTGCCATATGATGGATATACGTCTGTAACTTCATCATCTGTTTTGAAATGAAGGAGAATGACACTCAAATGCAAGAAGGGACTTGTGTAGGGACGTTGCCGAGCGGCTAGCAAGGGAGGTGCTATTTATGATGTTTGCAGGCACTGACACCACCTCCTTCACGATCTCTTCAGCGATCGCCCTGCTAGCAGGCAGCCCTGAGTGGATGACGGCATTGAACGATGAACAGGATCGTCTAGTGGCCGAATTCGGACCCGAGGTGGACCGAAAGGTCCGTTCTATTTCACAACAGTCCGTTCTATTGCCCAAACCTTTTGAGTTTGTGTCTGAATGTGTTCACGTCCACTTTCTTTTCGAGTCTTTCTCCGCAACGCAAATCAACTTCGTCAAATCAACTTCATTCGAGCAGTATTACCTTTAAGACGTATTGTGTAAAGACGTATTAGACGTATTCACGTGGCAGTATCATTTCGTTTTCGGCCCTGAACATATAAAGGTGAAACACCGCTCGTGCCCTGGCTCATGGTCGTGGTATTGTGTTTCGACATTATTATCGCAGTCTAGCTAGGACTGCTGGGAAAGACTTTCGTGATGGTGCTTTTGTGCCATTCGAGTGAAGTGGTGGATGTTTTGTGTTAGTTGCTGTTGTTTCCTGCCTATTCACTACCTTTCCGGTTTGTAAAGGCTTCATACTCACGATATGGGTGCAGAATCCTATTTTTCTTAGTTTTGTCTTGTCGGCAGTGCAACCAGCATGTTCTTTCTTCGTGTTGCTTTTGGGTGTTTGGATCATTCCTATTCACTGCCTTTTCAGGTTTTTGGCCCCCATGGCCACTATACTGCGGTTGCCCTGGCCACCAACGCATTTTGCAGTGCTTTCTGGCAACAACTGTTGTTATGCAGGTTTTGTCACGCAGCGCTGTTGCCCTTGCAATTATTCAGGAATCTCTGCGCCTGAGATCCCCTCTCATTTTCCTTTACCGCAAATCATTGGCAGACTTGGTTATCGATGACATCGCTGTGCCAGCAGGAACGGATATTGTCCTCTGCCCCAAAAAGGTACGGATCCTGTTTCAAGTACCGGTTTTTTACTTTAATACTTACAGTACAGACCGGGGAGGAGAATGCTCCTTGCCAGTCACAGAACACCGGTAGGTAACATGAACCAGAAAGGTAGGAAATGGGAATGAACACAAATAACGATAGCATCTAACACAAAAGAGCCACTACAATTGTTGGCAGCTTGATATGCATTCGGTGTTTCCAAACATACCGAAACCCTCTTCGTGAACCATGCTTTCAGGAAAAGGACACTGAATTCGGGTAGAAACTGTGACAGATATACGCGCGAAATTACCGCAGTTTAGGAGAAGCTTTCATGTCCTGGCATCTAGGAATGCATGCATTTCAAAAACGGTATGCATGCAGGCCATGAAGGAGTGCGGAAACGGGAACCCTAACTTTGATCCCCAACAGTGGCTTTCAGAGAATAACACAAAATGTACTCCAAACACCGATGCAGGCGCATTCTTTTTCGGTCGAGGCCCACGAGGATGCGTGGGCCGAAATCTGGCATTTGCCGAGATGATCGCTTTCTTCGCTATTCTGGGCCGCGAGGTGTCCAAAATTGAAATGTCTGATCTGGAGATCAATCGCACCGTCAGCATGATTGGTGGACATCCCACTGGCATGCCTATGAGGTTTGTGCCAAGGACCGCGTGAAGGCTTTTCTGGCGTGTTTCACTCGCACTTTCAGGGGTATTGCGTGTGCCTAAGAAAAAATAGAAAAGGGGGTGAGTGCAGAGGCTCATCGTCGTTGCTCTGAGAGTGATCTTTTGCGACTTGTGCTCGCATACGGCCCGAGTTGTATATGTACCTCTCCATCTTCTGTCCCCTTCATGAAACGGGACTTTCTGGGCTTGAAAGTTGATGAACTCGTCCATCCCGATTTCGCACAAGATGGTGAAAAGAGCAGGTTTTTGGATATGCAGCAAGGTGCGTGTGGAACCCAAAATGGGCACAAGAAATCTGCCGTTCTGGACTCGTCCAAAACCTTGATGCAGCAGGGTATATTCTTCGTTCCTGCAGCATATGAAGGATAAAAGAAAGATTGCAACTCCAGCACGTGCACGGATGAGAAAGGTACGCCCCCGGGGCGGAAAAAAATTCGATGTCAAACTGAAGGTGCTGCAGTTTATCCTTCTTCTGGGAGCACCAAAGGGCCCAGAAACAGAAAGCAATGATAAGTGGCCGGGTTCCGGCCATGCATTCTGCAGGTGAATATCCACGCATGTGTGGACGAATTGTTTTTGACACGTGAGTCGAAGATATTAGTTATTGCTGGCGCCGGCTCTGTCTCATGCATGAGGTGGTTACAATCATGCATGTGCGTAAAAGAGGGGATGTGGCCTTTCCATAAGTGCACCGCTTAGCACAAAAGTACATCCTGTGTAAGTGAGAGCAAGGAGGAGGTGCCTTGTGCTGTTAATTTTTTCCGTACATTTTCTTTTGCAGGTTTTGGTGCAACACTAGATTTGGTTTGGTTTGCATGCAGTTTGGATACAAAAGCGGGACATGTTTAAAACGTACCATGCAGTGGGAGATGCATGTACTAGTGAAATGAGCGCCATGCTGGTGTGTTCAAGGTTCGTTGGTACATGAGCCATGCTATGGAGTTAAGCCTGTAACTTCATACAGTGTTGTAGGTTCGTTGGTACCAGATGGTGGTAGTTCATCGATGCACGTACTCTCTTCTCTTCTGGCAGTCTGTAACCAGAAGAAGTGTGCCAACTTAGATCGAGATGCTCGTAGTCAGGCATCAAGACGAGAGCACAGGGATCAAAAAAAGTTTCTTGACACGCGTCCTTACAGTGGCCATGGCGGTGCTAAGTGGCATTTTACAAGCGCGCTACACCCATGTGTCAAAGCGATCGAAGCAAGCATCACCGAGTAGGAATGGGTAATCAGATATTTCAAAGTATGAAGGAGTGTGATCTTAGCTCTGTCATGACACTTTCATCAGACTTCATCAGTCTTCCGAGAAGCCATACAGGAAGGTCCCAGCTGCAACTTGACAAGGAACAAGCCACCATCGAGAAAACAATGAACGAAACATGAGCGATGCCTCGACAAGCAAACATGTATGGTTCAGGTATCGTGAGGTAGAATGTTCCAGGATGTTCTAGGGTTCTCTGGTGCCCATGCGTGTATGCATGGCCACCAACTGAGTTTATTACAGAGCTTTCAGAGAAAGCATGCATTGTGATGACTACTTCAGGCACCACTGAATCAGTCTCTTGGAAGGTTCTGAAAAAGTTTGTGCCGCCAGAGGGGAAAACCGAAACATCCCAAATGGATCGACAACTTGTTAAAGCCGCTGTATGAACTGGAAGGTAAGTCTGCGTTTGGATAATTGTTGTAACCAACAGCACCTGTCTGGTGTTTCTCCCTCTTGAGGTGCACTCTGGTTCGCCTACACCGATCTCTTACGTGTGGGCGATCCTACAAAACATCACGGTATTGCTGTCTGAAAATGAAGGAGATACAACCCTCCGAGGGCAAGCCATACCACAAACCACGCAGGGCACACCTGATACCACAAGGCCGCTGGTGTTGAAAACAAAGTGTCCAAACAAACACAAGATATCGAGAGGGACATCAACAGCCTGCCCGAATGGTTTTCAGGATCAGAAGCAGCCAAATTATGCAGGGTTACGTTTACAGGTGTGTCATTAGGTTTGGAAAACCATGGTCAAACAAAGCAGAAACTAGGATATTTGTCAACTTTGACATGTTTTTCAGAAAAGACTGCTCCCAACATACCCCCAGCCCTGAGGTTGTGGTGATGGCACAACAGAATGTGATGATGCGGCAGCGAGAGGATACAGTGTGAAAAATACATCGACAGTGGCGCGTCATGGAAGCAAAAAAGGATCATAGGTCTAGCAGCATTTCAAGGAACATAACCTTGAACCACTTAACACAGAGCAAGAAGAATGACAGGTTATACGCAGCAGAGCCTTTCACACACAGCAGAGCCAACCAGATCAATATGCGAGAAAGGCATAAAGCAAAAGATCCCTGTACCTACACACAAGCGGCACAGATCAGCAGCGCCAGCATGACACAGGACAGGCTCCAGGCGCCATATCTGGCCCGCAGGCGCGGGCCATTGACACCCCGCCGGCAGACTTGCCAGGGGAGCTTGGCGGTGAGCGATCGACGGAATCAGAGGGCGCTGGCAGCAGCATATGAAAGGTGCTTAGGGGGCGCCGAGGCGGCCGCGGCAGGGAGGGCACAGTGTGTGTTTGTCTACACTGATAGGGGTGCAGCACACACACGTAAAAGGTCCAACACCACACAGTGTGTGTAAGTATTCGGTTTGGGAAAATTTTGCACAGTCCCTGCATAACTGACCTTACAGGGTTGTATTCAGACCCCTGAGCATGTTGCTTTGATAACATTCTACACCGAAACTTCACATGTGGCACGTTCAGCTTTGCCGTTCTCACGCCAGAAAGGTGCAGTGTATTCTCATTTGTTACTTTCAGTTCTGGATTTGCACAAAACCAAAACGGTTTCCGAGGACTGTACCATAGACAGCAGGGGTTTTGACTGTAGCACCAGGATATCGGACTGCATGCACATCGTTTCGTTAATGCACCACAAGCGCTTTACGCACCCGGCTAAGAAACTCGAAGAACAGACGAGAGGTGGGTCTGGCCGGATCGGGGCTTGCACCGGACACTGCACACTATATAGCATGTTACCGCTCATGTCCCGGTGGCAGAGTTCACGTCCAACCTGAAACTGTACGATACATAAAAATAAATCGGGGAACCACCCCATATCAAAGAGGGAGGCTTCGGCCTCAAAACCGTTGAGGGGCGGGTGGGACGAGGACATACACCCCTGCGCCATACTGGACGAGAAAGGCAAACACAGCGGCTGAAGATCACGCAACATAATGTTACAGACAAATACATCGTCCCCAACCGGCCCCTTCGTTGGCAACAGTGCAGGACATGCATGCTGTGTGTGAAAAAAAAAAAGGCTAATCGGGAACCACGCCATACCCAAGAAGGGCTTCGGCCTCAGCATCCCCGAAGGGGTGAAAACGGCTGTTTAAGAGTATTCTTCTCCTGGATTATGGTGACCTCTTGTACACGCTTGTGCATGAAAGGAAACGAAGGGGGGGGGGGGTGTAAGATGGGCTCATGTCATGATGGTTTTGAACACGTGATGTGAATGATGCCGTGATATATCCACTGAATGAAAACGGTCAGATTTGTGTCCAAAACTGCGATGTCAGGTACGAACCTGTACCGATGCTACAGTTTTCACGTCCACAGATCTGGCGACCATATAAGCATCTGACGTCCAAACATCAGTGACCACTTCAATCCCTTCAGATCAAGCATCGAACCTCGACCCCGGGTCTTGCTTCTCAGTCGTGCAGCTACACATTTACAAAGCAGCGACCTGGCCTGGCCTGGCCGCCTTCGTGACCACATACCTGAGTAGGCAGGCGTGTTTCTAAGACTATGCGAAGTACACGCTCTAAGTTACATTGTGGGATATCGCAGAGGCCTCGTACATGCGTCCGTGCGCACGCTGCACGGGCAGGGACCACGCCAGGTTTGGATGCACAGCAAAATGTTGCCCTTGCCTCTCCATCTGCTCAGACTGCCCCCCTACGCACCCCTGAGGAACTTCCAAGTGAGATTTCATATTCTCTACATGCCGTTTCTGTCACCTGCTGTCTTGACCTCAATACTGTCGTTCGTATCGCATCGATGGAGTGCAGTGGCTTCGGTACACAGTACAGCTCGTCAAGTTCACGGGCACGCATCCACGCCCTTATCACATGCCTGCAGAACTGTAATGCAAGATGCTTGTGTTTGGTCTGAAGCGGCATACAGTTGTAGAGCTCAGGTCTGCAAGACGATGGCTCGATCATGCTTGCCTTTTGGTCACGTGCGATGACACGGATCTCCATCACGTCCGCCGTAACCGCCGCAACGGAAGACCTAGAATCGACACTACTTTCTCAAAACTTGTCGATGTTACTACTTTCTCAAACTTCCAAGCTGGGGTGAAGTTGTACACTCGTACAACTTCGTGCTAGTGGTCGTGATCATATTCCTGGGCTCGAGTAGCTCGCCTCTGTCTTCCCTACAGCTTCTCTTCGCGTGTCTTCTCTAGTCTTCTCTTGTCTTCTCTTGTCTTGTCTTGTCTTGTCTTCTCTTGTTTCATCGTCATGTCATTAACTAGAGTGAACTCGAGTTCAAACCCCCCTTCCTAGTCATGCATTGTACTTCACGACCGAGTCCTAGCCGATGTAACTACTTTCTCAAACCGACAACAGCGCTGTCGGCGTAAACACAACAGCTCTGTGAAACAGAACTACTAATTGCTGTAGATGTGGCGTTGTCCGTAGTAATGTACAAAATTAGTTGGGCAGTGAATCAGGCGGTATTTGAAGACGCGCAAAACTCTTAGGAGGTTTTGAGCACTCAGTTGTTTTCAGTGGTATATATGCCACACCCTGCCGCTCTCTGCACTTGCACGCTGTGTTGTGCAGGTGCATGTCACATGCACTTCACAACTGCATTCACAACATGCGGTACCAGATGCATATCACAAACATTATCTACCATCACTTTTTTCGGCCCCCACGGCACAACATTCTCATCCGCGCACTTGCCGGAGATGTGCACTTGTGGCCTTGGCCGCGCACTCGGACGGGGTCATTGCTTAGAATCATGCGGTAGATGTTGAACATAGCCATCTACTTTAACCACTGGACACCTGAGCTCAGATGTCCAGTGGTTAAAGTAGAGTAGCTATGTTCAACAAAAGATGGTTCCCAGAGGTCTCTGGTTCGATTCCGCTGTTCGGGTTCGACATAGCGCGAGAGTTACTTTTCTGCACACGAGGAGACATGCTTGAGCTCAGCACAGCGGGCGATGCTGGCTATGTTAAACAGTATACCCATATGAGCTTGTGTGGTGGCGCAGAAGAAGTTTTCTCCTGCGCGCGGTTACTGGGTGGCAGTTGTTTTGTGTATCTGTGGCATGTTGTTCGGGCTCTTGACCATTCCTTGTAACACATGTGTGTCTGATAACCTGAGCATGCACGGACTTACCATGATGACAGTGACATAATGCGAGTGCAGTAGTAACCCCCTAAGGGGCATAGGTAAGCTTCCCCTTTGGGCAACGTAAGTTACGCCACTGTGAACGCCACTGTGAACTACACTGTTAAGACAACACATTTGCATGTCTACAACTTTAGGCTGTATTGGAAAATGGATTTTCGATTTTGTTGCGAGATTTTCATATTTTCAGGTGAGGAAGGAATTCCATTTTTCGGCACCGCACTAGAAGCTCTGGACCCTTCCTACCCCAGCAAGCTCCCATTGCTGTTTGAGAAGCATGGCTCGGATGCAATCAACCTAAACTTGGGACCATATGGCCGTTTTCTCGCGTTTCAGTCTCCTCAGGCAATGCATGACGTGAGTGTAACGCATGGAGACAGCGCTTTCGCAAAGTGGCCAGGTGCGCACATTGCTCAGCTATCAGACATTGTATAATGCATAGTACAATTTTCTGTTAACTTGCATGACAAAAATGAAACACACTTCTTTAGTACAAGATGTAGACAGCACACCGAGTATTATATGGGCATGCAGGTACCTTTCCGCACTATAATGCTCTAGTAAACTTCGGCGTATATCTTCAGCAATATTATTCGAAGTATAATCGATAATTATATATTTCATCAGTACTTCATCCGAAGTAGATCCATTATTGCTCTAAAGCAAAACACTAATAAAATAGAAAGTACAGTGCAGGTAAGCGCGTAACGTAGTGGGGGTGTGTGCAGCTTCCGCAAGTGATCTGATGTGTTTGCAATTTGTACTTGTCATTTTTCGGGTCCCGCATTCTCTACGCTGGCTACGACACAGACCCCCTCGTATTGAAAGGTGCGTAGTGCTGCTTTCAGGGAACTGGACGAAAGTAATTGTTTCGGCGGTCTGCTCTAATTCGGCGGGTGGCATAGGATAACTCGTCATGTTCGATGATATCTAGAAGTTGATAGACGATAGGATTCCACATTATGTTCCAATGCGTTTACGGGGCGACGTCTGCTCAAAGCAAGAAACGATTCGGCCCCTAAAATATTAATTTTTTTGGCTTTAGCCGATAAATCAGAAATAGAAACAATCCACAAGTCACGCGATGCCTTGAGGATGACCCAACCATAGCGCGGACATAGTTCATTCAGTTCGTTGGCATACACCGTAAATGTTCTGCATACCACTGCAATGTTCGGGCTACAACTTCACCTTTCACTCTGCCTTGCTGTTATCCCAACATGGTCTCTGACAACTGAGACATAAAGATATACATGCACACTTAGCACTGGTCAGAGACCATGGTTACATGGCACATGCATTGTCATTTTTTGGGGGCTGATTTGCTGGTACATGAGCCATGCTATGGAGTTAAGCCTGTAACTTCACACACATTTTTGGGGGCTGAGACAGTCTAGTAGGGTTCTGAAACATACACTGCCATGCTTGATTGCAAACATGAATTGGCTTTCACAGTGCGTCTGTAACTCAGTAGTCGCATTCCTTCTTCTGTGGGTTCTCTTATAACTCGCACTTGGTTGTTTGTGTGGTGGAAACATCGTATGCATGCAGGCGGCGTCGAGAGACTGATCATTCCGGAAGGAAAGTCACTCACCAACAAAGAGGCGCTTCCCTGGCGAGCAATTCTAGGAAACGTGATGTCCACTGCCACTGTCATGCAGCTCCAACTGCCGCTTATGGTCTCTGTGTTTACTGCTACTATCGAAAAGTGCGTGCAAACCAGCTTGCAAAGTTGAATCCCGGTATATTTTCGGGTACATATTTGTATTTTGTGCCCTGTTGTATTTTGTGTTTGTTGCCTATTTGTGTTCGTTTCAGACATTTGGGTTCATGCATATTCCCTACCTTTCCGGTATGTAAATGATTTTTGGGTAAATCATTGTCAAGAGTACCCAAAGAGGGTAGCGGGAAGGTATGATTACTGTACCGATGCTTTTCCAGGTTGACACTAAACCCTAAATGTTTAACGTATTGCGGAGTTATGCCCGTAACTGCATGTGTTCAGTAGAATCTAGTCACACCTCAAGATCCTCCATGCATGTCAAGAAGCTTCTAGATGACACGTAGATCCATATCTTGATACACACACATTTTTTGTGGGAATCATAATGACAGGGTGTGTTCACTGGAAGAACCTTCATTTCAATCTCCTGCTGCTGGTCAGATCTCTGTGTTTTACTGCAGGTGAACATTTTCGAAAATTTTTCATCAGTATCACTTATTTCATCAGTATCACTTTTTTAATCAGTATCACTTTTTTAATCAGTATCACTGAGACACCAGACGCGGATGGTTGAGACAACATTGTATACTTGCTCCCTGACAAAATAGACGACATTGTAGATCACTGATTACGAAGCCAGAGTTTCTGACAACGAAGCTTGGCAGCGCTACGTGTCATTTGTACTTGTTATCTGCATCTGATTTGCTGCGACATGAGCCATTCTGTGGAGTTTTGCTTGTCAGTTTTCTCACGCGTATCTGAAGCTGCTTATTATTGGCCACGGAGCGTACCCAATAATATCTACAGAGCGTATCATCTGCGTAGGTGGATATTATTTCAAGTGGTTCTGTAAGTAATGCGTGTTTCACCTTTTGAATCTGTTCATGTTTAATATCCTCCGCTGTTTAATCATTCACTGGTCAAAGGACAGCATATGTGTGTGCCTGGAGTCCAGTTGGTACAAGTTCAACCACTAAAGATGCGACCAGGTCTTGCCCAAGCAGTGACAGGTGTTGGATGACTTGTTGTACATCATCATGAATGCCGTGCAGGCATCTAGTGACAAAGGAAAATAGTCCTTGGTGGGCGTCATCTCGGCGCATGACATTTGCCGTGGCTTGCCGGTCAGCTGTGGGGGACGTTTTCACCGAAGAGGATATTGAGGAGATGTTTCCACTGGGGGATGCAGTTTTCAAAAGCGCCTTCAGTCCGGTGCGCACCGGTTTATGGATTACATTTTGTCACACATGAATTCTTACGTTTTCTGGTTGTTGCGTTGCGTATACACGCCATGCTGATTCAAGGGGATCTGTATCGAATTGGTAAAGCAGGTGTGGTTTGTCAAGGTAAGGTAGAATCAAAATCTGCAGCTGAAACAAACGTTTTTTTTCCCAGGACTATGGCCTGGCCGAGGGTGTGCCTTTCACAATGTATTGGAGAGGGCATCAAGCAAAGAAGAAGATAGTTTCGCTGGTGACTGACCGCTTGGAGAAGGTTCTTGAGGTGCGGGAGATACCTCATGTCAGCTCCGATCTAGAAGTTGCTCCCAATACGACTAGATTGTGGCTACATGTGACTTTATGGGACTACATATGTGACTAGACTGTGGTTATGGCACAAACGTGAAAGGCCGTGAATGATGCACACCCGAAAGGTAGGGAATATGCACGAACCCAGTTTGCCAAATCAACAAATATGCAATCAACGAATGCAGTTTTATTACAGTGCACAGGATGCTGGGACTCACATTCATAAATGAGTTGGTATACATGCGAGCCATGTTGGCATATGCATGCCGTGCATGCATTGCGTCCTGCCTTTCTTCATTATGAGAGCACGTACAGTCTGAAAGGGAAGTGGTCAGATCGTGTCATGGAGGGCCCAGTTTGAGTGTTAAAGGAGTGACTTTCGCGCCTCTTCAACAATTCAATTTTGCCTCTGGTTGCAGCAAGTGGGCTGAAAAACGGTTCTTCGATGGCTAGTTCTTTCACCCCTATTCCAGTTCTAGGAAAATGTGCTCGGTTTTCTCACAAGAAATGTACGTTCATGAATTTGTTTCCTCGTATCTGACTGTTCGTGGCATCCATGCATGTTACACTTGCTTTCCATGCTGTGCAGAATCGTGAGAAGTGGGAAAGTCGAAAGTCTGTGATTCTGAAAACTTTAAGCTCCCTAGAGGAGGAGGGACTTTATGACCCCAGGACTTCCTACAAGAGGTAGGTTTTTGCAAGTGTTCATAAGATACAAAACTACATTACTAAATGTTTGGGTCTATGTGCTAGTGACAAAGGCTCCTGACCCGACTCAGAAACAATGGAATGCCACCGTTAGGACCAATTATGTCCCCACATAGTACATTATCCCTTTCAGAAGTAGCACTGAACCCCACAATGTTGAACGTTTGGTGCTTGAGACAGTTTATGTACTCACCTTTGCAGTTTATAATTCATATCAAACAAAGAAAAAAACCATCGTGAATGACACCGTGCCAAGCAAAGATCTCTGGCCCAGAGGTTCTCGCACAGAGGTTCCCGCATATGCCATCATCAAATGCTGTGCGGCCTTTCCTCAGTGGCATGTGCTTGCCCTTATCATACACTACCTTTCTGGTTAGTAAGTCCATTCTGCCTCGGATAAAGCTTCTTATTACGAACCGGAAAGGTAGTGAATAGGCATGAGCCCAAATATCCGAAAGCAACTAACACGAAACGTTCACCACTTCACTCGAATGGCACAACAGCACCATCACGAAAGTCTTCCCCAGCACTCTCAGCCAAACTGCGATAGTAATGACGAAACACAAAGTCGCCTCGAATACAGCATTACGCAAACCATCTTTGCGTGCCTGCCATGATATTTGAAAGAGCCTTGAACTTGACAACCGTCTCCTCACGAAAGTTCAAGTTTTATATACCTGAGATAAAACTTCAAGTGCCATAGGCTCATATTGTTTCCGTGGCTATTTGGGTTTGTGACTATTCACAACCTTTCAGATTTAAAAGTGTATTGGGACATTCAGGGATGTTGCGGAGAAACTAGCAAGGGAGACAGTTCTTCTGATGTTTGCGGGCACAGACGCAACGTCCTTCGCCATGAGTACAATTCTGATTCTCTTGGCGGAGAATCCTGAGTGGGTGAAGGCTCTGAATGAGGAGCAGGATCGGCTGGTTGCTGAATTTGGAGACGATATTGACCGAAAGGTACTTGTCAGGACACGCCACATCCATCTCATGACGACCAGTTTGAGCAGCACGTGCATGCACATGCATGCTGCACTTGCATGCACATGTATCACTGCATGTGCCATCGTCGTCGCGAACCCTGACAACCTTGATATTTGCAACAGCATTCTGAAACTGCCAGTTTTTTGCTGGATTTTGCACTTCACGTTTGGTGTTTTGAAGGTGTACCATGTCTTGCCCATCACCAAGGGAGAAGTAAAAAATAACAAGAGCCTGAAATATCGTCAGCAAAAAGGTATATGCAAAAAGTGTTTGTTGCTTTCAGGTGATATCTCGCAGTGCAGTGGCGCTGGCAGTCATTCAAGAAAGCCTTCGTGTTCGGTCCGCGCTCCTGTTCCTGTACCGCAGAACATTGAAGGATCTTGTCATCGACAATGTTGCTATTCCGGCAGGCACCGACATTGCTATGTGTCCAAACAAGGTACGCCGCGTTTTTCGCCAGTTCTTGACACAACCTAGGCTTTCACATACCCGTACTGTGGAGCTTTGACTACCCGTGAAATGTATTGAATACAGGAAAAGAATGGAATTCTGTCTACCAGTCCCATACAACTTGCAACTTATAACTTATAACTTATAACCCCAAAGATGCAATACATCAATCTCAGAACCCGGACGTGAGGACTGTGAGTGTTTGAGGATTCTTGGAGCATATAGGAACCAGTGCGTCCATCAGGACAATGAACCCATCCATGCATACAGCTGTCAACTTTCAGCTTTCAGGTGACGATACAAAATGCATGCATGCGTGCATGCATGCATGCATGCAATACACAAAGTTCGATCCTGCAACCCCTCTGGAAAACCCTGCTTTCCTATCCATCAGGTTGCCAGGTACCCCCGCGACGAAGCATGTACGCATATGTGAACGATGCGACCAGCTATGTCAAGCACTGGTCTTTGTGATTTCTTCAAATTCACTTTGAACATTTATATTCTTTGTGAAGTGGTGGATTTTTTGTGTTGGTTGATTTTGGCTATTTGGGTTCATGCCTATTTACTACCTTTCCGGTTTGTAATGACTCTTCAAATTCACTTTGAGCATGTACATTCTTTCATAAATGTTCTTTTTCCCACATCATGAGCTCCCTAATAAATTGGAAGCCTGAATGGCAACAGCACGTGCAACGGATCACCTTCACGGACAGTATGCGTGCAGGCCATCATAGCAACTGGCAATGGCAACCCCAACTTCGATCCCCAGCAGTGGCTGTCAGAAGATCGCACTGAGTGTGCCTCCAACAACGAATTGGGGAACTTCCAGTTCGGAAAAGGACCCAGAAGCTGTGTAGGAAGAAACCTAGCAATGGCCGAAATGCTGACATTTCTGGCTATTTTGGGGCGTAAGGTTTCTGCAGTAGAGATGTCAGAAGAGGAGATCAAGAGACCAATCAGTGTCATTGGGAGCCACCCTACTGGGTTGCCAACAAAGTTTGTGCCCAGAACAGCCAGTAATTGATTTGCTATAGTGTAGCTAAACATTAATTATAATCACACAAGTGTGGTGCGTCTGACATGTATACACAGATCTCTTGTTTGCGCCATGGTTGTTTTCAGGGCCACTCTACTTTTTCGTTCTGCCTTGTGCTCTCTGCAAATGCAAGTTGGGACTTCTGTGTATTATTGCAAGAATGTGACGTCCCTTGAGATAGCATCTTCATGCAACATTATCTTGTAGGATGCGGGGGGTGGTGGCTTTGGGGACATGCTGTAGGTGTTGTTGTGCTGCACATACCTTGGCCATCAAACTCCCGTTCGTGAGTTCCTGATAGCGTCAAAATTACAAGCTGAATGGTTTGAAATTGTGAAGAGCACACCACTCAGTATTTAAAAGGTAGATTCCTGGCCACTGTAGTGTCTTATTTTACAGGTATCATATCTTGCACCGGATGAACATAGTGTATGAAAAGGGTATGCAGAAGACTGCGGTATATTCCTTCAGAGAGCAAGCAAGCAGTGTATCGAACTAATTGGAGTACTTTTCCGAGAATCTTAGTCCAGGTAGAAAGGTTGCCCTTCTGCCCACTAGGTTCCTTCTGAACTTCGATCATGGACCTAGGCGGATGAAACCTGTGATGGTGCGGGAGTTTCAAAATAGTTTCTGTAGAACATATGTAGCCTTATCTTTTGAAAATGACGTGTCTTGAAAAGGACATGTGTCTGGATTTTCTGGAACCTTTTCTAATTAAGGCTTCGTGTTTTTGCACATTTGGCCATTGATTCTCTGGTGTGAGGTTTTGTCGTTCTCATCAGGTACTTGCCATAGCCAACATAGTACAGACAAAGGTTGCAATATCACTACGTGATCCAGTGTGTAAGACTATTTGACGATATGTCGGTCCAAGCATTTTACCCTGGCTTCTCAACCGTGCCTCTGTCGATGTAGAAGTCAGATGTGGGAGGACTTGATCAATGTTGCTGCACCAGAGCAGATACTTGTCTGCCAAGCTAGAGAACAAAAGCTCAAGCTCACAGCATTACTGAGCGGCTGCTTCAACATCCTGATGTGTTGCCATTCTGCTCAAGTCTGTTCCGTTAGGCCGCACCATTTTGATTCCGCTGTACGCGTCCCAGGCAAGTATATGTTTTTCTGTGCTGAGGTGGAGAGAGAAAAACTCTTCAGCAAAAAACACCTAAACTGGCCCCAATGCAACCGCCAAGCGGTATTCGTTGGTACTGGACCTTAAGCGTCTTCTTTGGCCCTGAACGGGGTGTTGTGTCAAATGTGCCAAGTTCCACCGTCAGCCACATTCTGCCTCACGCAATACAACGCATAGTCACACCCTGGAGCACTGGAAATACACCTGTAACTATGTGTTCGAACATTTTGTGCGTGAGAATCCAGGGGCAGAGTTGTATATCTTGGTGCCTTGGCAGACTTCAACTTGGTCATTCGAGTCAGGGAAGCTCAGAAAGGCAACAGCTGTATCAAGGATGAGTACTGACAGCGAGATGTTTGAAGTAGTCAGACGCTTCAGGATGTTTTTTTTTTATCGTTTCTCCACTGAGAGTCAGCTCCTTGGTGGTCAGTTCAGGTACTCCTTGCTACACGCCGAATTGAACCAGTTATCAGCACAGAAGACGAACACGCAATGCAGCAAGATGATATGGTCGAAATCATTTCCAGTTGTATAAGTGACTCACAAGAGATGAGTTTTTCGACCTTTGTGGTCGTGACACTGATCGTGCTGGTTCTCAACACTGAGCTCAGTGTGTGGCATGTTTCAAACAGGAACATTGCTGTGGTTCAGTAACACCAAAAGACCTGGGATACGTATGCAGCAGAATCGTCTAATGGTAATAGCATACTATCCAGAAGCTGGAATCGTATAGCTGTGTGCATGATTGTCGTATACAGGCCCGCTGGCACGACCACTCATTTTAGTATTTGTTCATGTAGGCAACCCACAAGCAATTTCATTGAACTTTGAGCACATCAGAAGCATTCTGTTGATGCATGTGTGGTATATACGTACTTAGAAAAGCCACACACCTTTGTTTCAAAAAATGTGCATTTTGGCGGTTGTTGGGGTATTTTACTGAATGCCCATGGGACGCGTACAGCGGAATCAAAACGGTGTGGCCTTAGCTCGGACTTTGCGTGCGGGGAATGATATATTTCTGACATTCCGAGCGTTACTTAGAGGACGTTATTATCAGAAATGTGGGCAAAGTCTGCTAATGTGTGTCTCACACATTACACATCATCTCCTTCTGCATTACTTGTCGACCATTTACAAGCACCGCGGTATACAACTGTGCTCCTGGATTCTCCCGCACAATAGTTTCGAACATATTGCGGCAGGTGAACTTCGGGTTCCACTGTCCGTTTTATTGCGTGAGGGAGTGTAGTGAACATAATATTAGTGTACAAGGATAGTTACATAACACTCTACTAGTGCAACGGTACTCTCTTATATCAGAGAGAGCACCAGCAGCAAGGACCAATATACTTACACATGTATCTTTGTGTCTACATAATACCGGTCTGCATGAACATAGAATCACGACACTCCCCCCGGACCCTGAGTCCCCGGAGAAGTCCCCAGAGAAGTCCTCAGATTATTCCCAACTCTGCCGATGCGCCGGTGTGGTGTTGCGCCGTCACAGCAATCTCAACTGTTGAACGTATTTAAGTTCTGTACTGCTGTACAGCTCAACGGTCGCAAACGTGGAATGAATGGATCCAAGTTCGATAACCACTGCTTGCTTCAGATTATGCTGGAAAATAGTTCTCACGCTTGACAGGTCCTAGTGTATGTTCTATGCGAGCAACAATCTGATGGTTTTCTGTCAGTTGATCTATATAGCGAACCTTTCATTCACAACCTAGACAAACACTCGCTATGCAGAAAATCGGAAGCTTTTCTATGCACACTAAGAGGCTGAGTCGCACGAAGCGCGCGAAGCCTTGTGTGTGTGTGTGTGTGTGTGTGTGTGTGTGTGTGTGTGTGTGTGTGTGTGTGTGTGTGTGTGTGTGTGTGTG